>CALYLW010000103.1:0-280000 GCA_944989445.1 Ampullaceana balthica
GGGTGTGGGGTGGGGTGGGGTGTGGGGGTGGGGTGGGGTGTGGTGGGGTGGGGTGGGGTGGGGGTGGGGTGTGGTGTGGGGGGGGAGGCGGGGAATGGTGAAGGGAGGTGGGGGAGGGGGAATGGGTCGGGTGGAGTTACGGTGGGGGTGGGGGGACTAGGGGGGTGATGGTGGGTGGGGTCGCGGGAGTGGCGGAGGTCGGGGGGAGTGGGAGAGGTCGGTCAGGGGGCGGAGGGCGGGCTTGGGGGGGAGGGGTGGGGGGGCAGAGGAGGGGGAGGGTGGACGGAGGTGCGGGGGGGGGGATGGAGGGAAGAGGGGGGGGGGGGGAGGTGGTGGAGGGGGGAGGTGGGGAGGGGTGAGGTGGGAAGGGGTGGTGCGGGGGAGGAGGAAGGGAGAGAAAGGGGGGGAGGATGTGAGATCTGGGGGGGGGTGGTGTGGAGGAGGAAAGCGATCTCGGGGGGGTTATAAGGTGGGGTGGGGGGGGAGGGGGGGAGTCTAAACAAGGAGGAGGAACTGAGGAATGGGGGTGCGTCTGGGAAATAAATTTACAGAGAATTTTACGGGCAGATATCTTTTGGGAGGACTGAGGGGGCTAGTAGGAGGGTGGGGGAAGAGTCGGGACGGGGGGTTTGGAAAGGTGGAGGAAATAATGTGGGTAGGGAAAAGGGGGGGAGACGGAAAAGAGTATAAGGGCAGAGGGATGTCCTGCATGACCGGTGAGGCGAGTCGGCACAATAGGATGAGTGAGGTATCGGTGAGAGTGAGGGGGAGGGGGTGGGGGGGGGAGTGGGGGGATAGTGGACGGTATGTAAGCAATCTTGTAGGACGGGGGGAGGGATTTTGGGGGGGGGGGGAGATGGAGTTGTGTAAGGGGCGGGTGAGCAAGCCCAGATTTAGGGGGGCTTGGTTGGGGGTTATAGGAACGGGTGTTGGGTTGACCGGGACGGCAGAAAGGTGGGAGGGGGGGGGGGTGAGGGGAAGGGTTAGATGGAGGCTGAGAGAGGTCGAACTGATACAGATGGGGGAGGGTAACTGGGGATGAGGCGATATTGGGTAAGGACTGGGGATTAGTGGGTGTGGTGGGGGGGGGGGTGGGAGGTGGTCGTGGGTGGGGGGGGGGTAAAAAAATTTAGGGAGGGGGGTGTGGGACGAGGAAGGGCGTTCAGGTAGTATATGGGGGCTGGATGGTGAGTCCCCGTAGTCGTTTTGATATGTTAGGGGTTGGGGGAGGGAAGTAGAAGGTAGAGGAGGTGTGGGAGAGGTAGTGAGGAAAGAGTAGTGAGGTGAGGAGAGTGCAGAGGTAGGGTAGTTGTTGCGATGATGGAGGAGTTGCATAGGGGTGTGCAGAGAAGAGTGTTAAGAGGGCGAGGTGGTCGGAGATGAGTATGGAAAGATCAGGAGAGGAAGATGTCAGGGTGAGGTGGGATGAGACAGGGGGAGTGAGAGAAAGAGGGATTGTAGAGGGAGTGGTTTTGGGTGGTCCGGGGGATGGAAGTCGAGAAAGGGCGCATGGATATGAGGGGTTGAGAAGAGGGAGTTGGAGGGAAGGTGTGGGATGGCGTAGGCGGGGGGGCAGAGGCTGTTGGAGATGGGGAGAAGGCGGACGTAGGCGTGCTGGATGGTAGGGTATGAGTGAATGAAGGTGAGTAGGAAGAAGGGGGGAGTAGTGTGAGGAGAGTACGGGTCGAGTTATGGGGGGAGGGTAGGGAAGGGGAAGAAGAGATGGGTAGAGAGTGACGAGGTGTGGGAGCTGACGTGGGATGGGAGAGAGTGTGAGGGGGAGGTCGAGGAGAATTAGGAGAGGGATCTAGAGGATGTGGGAGGACAATTGGTGGGGTTGAAGGTGAGGGGTGTGGCTGAGTGAGGAGGCGTAGAGATGTGAACGGTGAGAGGGAGTAGTGAGGGTGAGAGTGAGAGGGTGAGATGGAAGAGTAAGGAGAGGGTAGAGTGGTCGAGCGATGGTGGTGGGGCAGGGAGGGTGAGAGTGATTTGCGGTGTGAGTGGAGAGAAGTGTAGGCGTGGAGGAGAGTTAATGAAGAAATTGAGGGAGATGGGTGGTGGAGGTGGGAGTGTTATGGGATTGGAGTTGATGATTGAGGTGGGAGAGTGAGTGTAGAGAGGGGGGGAGATGAGGGGGTGAGGATGTGAGGAGAGGGGAGTCGAGTGGTGGGGGGGGCGTGGAGGTGGAGTAAGAGGAGCGATAGAGAGTGCATGGAGGAGAGGAGAGAGGAGTTTGATTTGGAAGGGAGTAGAGGGGAATGGGGGAGTGAGAGAGGGGTTGGGGAGGAGATGAGAGGGGGGGAAAGAAGTAGTGGGGGGGAGTGTTGACTTGATGGGGGAGGAAGGTCTGGTTGGGAGATGGAAGGACAGGAGAGGTGCCGGGTGGGTAGGAGAGCGGGGGATGAGGAATTGGAGGAGAGATTGAGAGTGAGGGGAGACGGGTAGATGGGTGACGGAGGGAGAGTCCGGGAGATGTGGGGTTGAGGTGGAAGTAGGGGACGTGATGTCATAGGAATGAAAGGAGGGGGCGTTGAGGGTGGGGTGGCGGGTGAGTGTTGGATGTGAGGGAGTTGATGGGTTAGCCAAGGAGTGAGGTAGGATAGGTTGGGGAGCTATGTCTGGCATCGAGGGACGGAATGGCCCGGTTGGCGGGTAGGTAGTGGGGTAGTGGAGAGTTTGGGGGCAAGTCGGTGAGTTGGGGGGGGAGGGTGGATGACTATGTGGAGGGAGGGAGGTGTTAGTGTGAGTTGTGTCAGTGTGTAGGGGGGCGTGTGGAAGGGGGACAGGATGGGGGATTGTGAGACGGGGATGGAGGTTGGGATCGGGAGGGGGGGAGGTAGATGGAGAGTGTGTTGAAGAAGGGGGGTGAAGAAAGTGGGGAAGGTGGGATGAGGTGTTAATGTGGGGAGTGTGGAGATGTGGATTGGGGTGACAGGTGTAGTGTGGGTGGAGAGAAAATGGACGTTGTAGAGTGGGGGGGCTGCCAGTCGGATGTAGGATCTAGTGTATGGGTTGATTATCGTAGAGGGTAGGGTGGGGGTGAGAGGTGTACGGGGTGGGATGTGCGGGGTGAGGGGTGGGAGAGGAGGAGGGGAGGGGGGAGAAGGAGGGAGAATAGTTAGATTAGGTGATGTGTGGTGGGGTGGGGGTGGAGAGGACGTGTGTTGTGTGGAGGAGAGGGTAGCTGGTCGTGAGTTGAATGGAGAGGAAGGGGGTAGGAGGTACCAGGTGGGGTGTCCGTGAGATACAGAGGGGGTGGACGAGAGGGAGGTGGGAGATTGGGTTGGACGAGTGTGGGAGGTAGAGAGAGGGAAGGATATGTTTGAGACAGAGGACGGGATGAGAAGTGTTGGAGAGTAGGATGATATGGAGGTAGGGTTGGTGATTGAGAGTTGAGAGTCTGTGAGAGAGATGATATAGGTTGATGGGTGAGAGAGAGGTGACGCTGAGAACCGGATTGATGATGGAGGATGAGAGAGAAGTGGCGTCCGAGAGATTAGAGGAAGAGACGAAGAGAGAGAGCGGGGATTGTGATTCTAGAGAAGGGGACGAGAGATCGAACGATAGGAGAGTTGGCTGTTGAATAAGGCCGAGAGAGATCAGAGTCAGAGTGGAGAAGAGCCGCCGAGAGTTTGGACGAGTGAGAGAGAAGTCAAGTATGGGCTTCGAGAGGGCGATTTTGATGAAGGAGGATGGATTGAGCTAGACTTTGAGAGATGCAGGAGAGATGGATGAGTGAGGAGAGATCAGGACCGAGTGATTGAGATGAGCGGAGATGGGGCAGGTTAGAGAGGACCGATTGGTTGAGAGAGATGTGGAGGATTGAGAATTGAGAGGAGATGTCCGAGATATGACGATTGATGAAGGACCGAAGGTAAGAGCAAGAGAGTAGGAGGGGGGAGTGGGTGATTTGAAGATCCGAGTATGCAGATGGGGGCGGAGAGAGGATGTATGATAAGGAGAGCCGTGGAGAGGAGTAGAAGGAGGAGGGGCTAGAGTGACGGAGTGCCTGATTTTTCGTAGGGAGAAGATGTCCGGATGATGAGTTGACCAGGGTTTGTGAGATGAAGATCGTGAGAGGAGTGTTTGCGACTTTTCCCTTGATCGGTTGTAGTGGAGCGATAGTGTAGGTGAGAGGGACGAAGATGATGAATTACGAGAAGAGGAGCGAAAGTTAGGTTTGAGTATTGCGGTGATGTAAGGACCGCCAGACTACGTTACACGTTTTGGACGAGTACTTGGAAGGGAAGCGAGGAAGATTGAGAAGGACTGGATGTTGACGTTGGCTGATGTTGTTTGATAATTGGGGCTCGAGTGGGAGAGGAGAGACGTGGAGTAGTATTGATCGGTACGGGAAGAGAGGGGTGATTATGGGAGAGAGTTGAGGGTTATAGCGGGATGTGGAGGAGTTGATTGGACGAGTGGGACGGGCGGTAGGACGTGGACGAGGGAGAACGATAGAATATTCCGTTGTATAATCCATATGGGGTGAGACGAGAGAAGAGGGAGTGATTTGGATTAGATGAAGCAGATAGAGATTGAGACCCCCCTAGATGGGTGTGTTTGGGTGATTTGGATGGTGTACTATAAATGATTCGGAATTGCAAGATACGAGGATTTAACACCCCCCCCCCCCCCCCCCCCACACCAACTCTGATTGATTATTATTTTACCCCGAATATTTGAGGTGGAGAGGTGTAAGTTTAAGCGCTTGCGTGTGTTCGATATTGGTACGTACACTGCGAGAGATAAGATGAGAATGGCGAAGGCACTGAGAGTGTGTAGTCTAAGTTCGATTATGTTTGAACGAGCTTTTGTCTATTGAGTTTCAGTTCGATGACGGAACGCCGTAGCAAATACCCACCGTATTTGGTTCTTAGTGCGAATATATGAACCGTTTTTGAAGATCTTGGATTTTAAAGTCCAGAGTTGATGCCAGACATTTCAGGAGTCTAGCTATACATTTGAAAGTTATGGTATTAATTTGGATTATTGAGTATGAGTTACTCGGTCTCGACAGTCGAGAGAGATGAATAATCATCATGAGATTGATGAAGAGATTTGTCCTTACGACCGTTGACATATTAGGTCAAGGATCCTGAAGATATTTTGCGTTTATACTGGGTGCTGCAGGAATTAAAGTAAATCATGGAGAGCACTGCAATTAGAGACTAGATGGTCCAGGTAATCTACGCTCCCGCCAGTATGTGATGTTTTAGTTAGGCATTGATTTTCAGTAGAACCTGGAGCAAACAGTTATTAGCAGAGAGTAGGCGACAAGGGTGATAATTCGAACAGAATTTGGTTAGATAGAGAAGGAGATTGGTGTGATGGGACGCATGAGAGGATGAGGATGGAAAAGGGAGGCGAATAAGCAGGGATATAGATTCGTCTAGAGAACATGTAGGAGGATAGATTCACGAGAGCCCGATGTTTATCAGGACTCTTATAACTTTCTAGACGAAATCTGTTCTTGTTGTTATTGTGTATCTAGAAGGTACGCTTGTGATGTCAGACTGTGCATTCTATGGGTATTTGAGAGGTTCGTTAGAGCTGTGGTGATCGTAGTAGAGATGTTTTCCTTGGTCATGAGCGATTTACGTTGTGCTGGAGTTTGGCCTATTGAATTCTTTGTTGTTAAGCTAATGGAGACGACTGTTGACCAAGAGAACTGACACTTTATACGTTGATGAGACCTATGATTGTGATTGGTATAAATTATTGTTATCTTAGGAATTGAGAGCGTATTCGAAGTGGCAAAGGTAATAGGCTTTGAGTGTGAGGGAAAAAACGCCTGAGACGGCTGAAAGGTGATAAGTAGTCTTAGAGATTGTCTGAGTCCCTCATTGTATGAAGCGTCACGCGTGGAGCGCAGGATGGTTCTAGAATGCGTCTGGGAGGTAGAGAGTGCGCGCTTTTTCGACGGAGGAGGTACTTCCAGATTAGCGTGTTCGGGATTAGAGTGGGTGTGCGATAGAGAAGAAAGGATGCTAGGATTGAGTTTTAGGTATTGAGACAAGGTTGAGGCTAGGAGCTATATAGGTGAGGTTATACGAGATGTCGTGAGAGATACGGAGGAAGTTAGTATTATTTGTCGTGCGGCAGATCGCATCAGTTTGCGCGACCATGTAGCCCTTGTGCTGTTTAATATAAGAGAGGAGGGGATTGGGATTTGAAGACCCGGTGATTGCATTAAGAAGAATGAGCAGGATGAAAGCTTGCATGGAAATAGAGTAGTATTGCGACGCTGATTAGTGATGTTTCTGGTTGAAATGGTGAGTAGAGCGTTAAAGCTGCATATGTTGGATCGAGAAGTAGCTCGTATGACGTAGGTGATATGAACGGTCGTACGAGTATCTTTATCGTGAGTTATTTGTTAGTCGGAGAGGATGTGTAGCGTTTTTCGAGGTTTTGATATAATGCAGATTTGAGAAGCATAGATGGCTCATAAATATTATGTTTTTGGATGATGTCGTCTGTCGGAGAAAGTCAGGTATCTGTTGCTCCAGGACGGGCTCTTTAGAGTTGTTGATGACGGTCGAATTGGAAAACGGTCCTCGAAGAAGATCGGACATGAGACAGATTAACGGATGTCGTTCAGTGTAGATTGGGGTTTGTGAGGAGAAGGAGGCATGATAGCGTCCGTATTTTCATGATTGTCTACGATGTATGGATGGCGGTAGCTAAGGGAACAGGTTGCAGTTCGAGATGCGAAGCATGTTTGAGGGTAGGCGTTTGTCATGTAGAGATATTGAGATGCCGATTGAGAAACATGAGTGGGGGGGATATTTTTAGCACATCAGATGCTGACATCGGTCTGGGCTCCCGAGAGGTGGTGAACATTTAAGTTGTATCTTTCGTAGGGTGCATTAGATGAAGGTTTAACATGTGACGTAAAGGAGGGTTATTGACGAAATGATTGTGTAGTGAAGTAGTTGTAAATACCGCTCCCAAGGGATGCGATTGATGCAATTGGCCTTGGTTAGTATTTTAGGTGGATCGAGACTACTCCCAGTGCATGTATAGGGGCGACGAAGCAGGATGGACTTGTGTAAGAGATTGAGGCACCTTAGCCCATGGTTGGAGGTTATGTTGCTTACCCATGTGATTGGGAGGTGAGCAGAGACATCGGAGATGATGGTACGAGTAGCGTGAAGAGCGCTTTTCAGGTCTGAGAAATAGTGATTTCTGTTCTTGAGATAGTGTTTGTAAGAGAGTTGTGAGTATAGGTGTAGTCCGTTTGGCGTGATGACGACTTTTTTTAGAGAAAGCTGTAGTAGGAGAGCATGGACGGAATAACGTGTGGAAGGAGGAGGAGATGGACTTCGAGGATGCGAGTGGAGACTTACCTGCATATCGTTATGTCTTCACGCTAGGGAGAATTGATGGTGAACGTTTAGACGGGTCTGAGTTCACGCGCTTGCACTATAGAATGGGGACTAAGATCGAGATGAACAGGGAGGTTAACAAGCTGAATGTGCCGTACCAGATGCTGGCATGGTGAGAAGGTGGACTTAGCACGAATGGAGGAATGGTATACTGGCCATGAGCTTTCTGTTCGAATGTGTATTGCTGCCCAGACGAGAACTGGATGCGAATGATCGAGGGCTCTGAGGGTGCTTTGGAGTCATCGGTATGGGAATACATTGGTTTCAGTTGAATTTCTGAGAGACGTAGGTGTTGACCGGACGTCGTGTGAGATCTGGCTTAGAGAGATGGTTGGTCAGTGCGGAGTTTTCTTGGCGATGACCGAGGCATTGAGGCGAAGAGAGGCAGTAGAAGGATTGTTTGAAGGCGGAGCATGATTGTGAGCTAGAAGAGATGGTTTTTCGTTCGGAAGGAGTATTTTGATTGTAAAGAGTGATTCGTGCGAAAGCAATCCCGCGAGATGAGTAGGACACATAAAAAAAAATAAGTTGGTGGGTAGAGCTAGGATTGTATTCGAGGGATTTGATTTGTAGGTCCTGTATGAATTTTGAATGTAAGACATGGTTTGATCTGAATTCTTCGGATGTCGAGAACTTCTGCGGAGAGTTGTATGAAGCAGAGGGAGCGAATTCTTCGACTGAAGACAATAGGGGCATTTCGCAATGAACCGATGCAGGCGCACCTAGTTCCACTAGATATGCTGCCGAGTTAGCCGAGATGATGTCTCACGCGGAGAATTGATGGAGAGATAGTGAGATGCAATTAGCCTTAGAGTTTGTGTGCTGAGATGCTTGGTGCACACAATGACTTGGAGAGATAAGAGGAAGGATTAGCATGCTGATTATTGGCTATTGATCCGTGGTAGATGTAGAGCCATTGGGAAATCTCGATGGTCATATCGGATAAAATCGCAGCATGTGATAGACAATTTGGTCCGGTATCTAGGAGAAGTAGGATCTTGCTGTGAGCTTCATATGAGATTAATGAAGAACATGTATCAATATACTAGGCTTTAGGACGAGTATAGAGTCTCTGGATTGGATGAGATGGAGTGGGTAGAATATATCTACGTTGATGGCTTTAGGAGAGAGGTTGTTGAGGGCGAAGCACGAGGACGGGACCGCAAGGGCACTTTTATTATGGGAAGGACAAGTGATAAGGTAGAAGTATGTGGTAGATCGGGTCCTAATATGTGAGTTGGCGTCGCGGTTTCTTGTGTTTAATGGTAGAGGAGAGAGGGAGTGAGAAAGTGTAGGGAGATTGTGACAGATGAGTGGAGCGAATTTCGACAATCGGCTTGACTGTTTGATAGATACAGTGGTGATTGATGCTAGTGGGTTGTTGAGTATTGGTATGAGCTTGAAGTGGTTATCTTCAAAGTATGACTTGAGATTAAGTCAATTTTGGGATGGTTGGGAGTAAGCAGGGAGAGGAGATATTTCTGCAATTTAGTTGATGCTGTTGTCTCAGAAGGAAGAGATGTTATTGAGGTTTGATGTATAATGTGTTCTTGTGCATCCAATGACTCTAAGCTCTATGGTTCGCTTTGGGAAGACTAAAGTGCGATTGTCAGTTGATAAGGGATGGACCGATCAAGAACTATATCGGCCTTAATTCCAACATGATGACGCAAGTTTAGAGTGGACAACGCGAGGATAATGAGATGACATGTTCTGGATATGTGGGAGTGTGGACGAGATGCAAGAATATCCATCAGGTCAAGGGGAGTATAGTGCGCGTCTCACTTCTGCAAGCGCCTTGTAGTTAGATGACACATGGCGTAACCGTAGCTTGCAATTCCACAGTTTTGAAGATACCATTTTTGTCGTGAGTGCTACTTCCAGCTAATAATCAACAGCGATCGACGTGTTTGTTTACGGGTTCAAAGAGGGCACGATAGATGAAAGTTTCACTGCAGAGGGAGCTTCGCTCCTATGGATAGACGCATTTGTAGGAGAGCGCTATCGAAGTTCTTTGAGCTGGTATGTTTAGAGAAAGCATATTGAAAATTGCAAGTTTACTTGTTTAACCTGGACGGTTTCAGACGACGATTATCAGTGGTAGACGGATTGTTTAGTGATTAAATGGTTGAGTTGTATACGGACCGGATTTTTTAGTGAAAAGTGACACTTTGATCGGATGTGAAGATCATGATGAGTTTACGGACGAGGTAGGTGAGATTGGATTAAGACTGGGTGTATAGATCGTCAGGGTCGATGCACCTGTCTCAGGGAATGTTGCGAGGAGAGTGGCGGACGGAGCGACAGAAGTTCAGAGGAGGGGATACATTTGAGTTGGTATTGTGGTGGCAATGATTAGGGAGATGCAGGATCTTGGGAGGAGAGAGAGAGGAAATGTAGTCGAGAAATGATGAGTTAGATGAGTTGAAGGGGAGTATGAAGTGACGGGAGAGCAGGACCTGGGCTAAGATGGTTGAGGGAAGTGAAGAGGTAGAGTTGAGGAGTTATGATGTCTCGATTTGGAGGACTAGAAAGTTATGGGATGGACGCGCTGATTGTCGATTGGTGAAGAATATAAGAGAAAAAGCTGCGGAACAGGATGGAGGGCGGAGATAGAGCCAGTGAGAATGAGATTTCTGAAGTTTTGGTAGTAAGATGTGAGGAGGCCCAATGCGGGGAAGATGATGAGACGGAGCGACGCTTTTGTTTGTGAGTGCAGAAAGAGATGTTGGTGAGAATGAGTTTAGACTCTAATAGGCTGAAATGAGAGGCAGATAGAGAGGTGTTGGAGGGTGTGAGGAGTTGGAGATGTCGAATAAGTAGTAGTTCGGAGAGTAGTGATAATGTAGGGTTGGAGTGCTGTTATGGGTTGATGGAATCAGTGAGTGAGAGGTAAGCGCAGAGGTTAGTGGGAATCTGAGTGTGGAATACTTAGATAGAGTTGTACGGAAAATAAGATGTAGGCTCTTTGACTACGATTTGCGAACGTGTTGGTAAGAGGTTAAAGATTCCTTGAACAGATTGAGTCCGTATTTTGCTAGACTATGGTTTGGAAGGATGAGTATAATAAGGTGTGATGTTTAGCATTCTTGACGTTGGAGAGGGGGCGAGGTGATACAAAGCTGCTTATGTTGGTTAACTGGGTGAGGATCGTTTTTTATTGCGAAGATGATAGGAGAGCTGTTGGGTAGATTGGAATTGTTTCTGATAGATACTTGTCGAGAAGGTATGTCGCCAGGGACGGCATGAGGATGATGATTATGAAGGACAGATTTTGCTGCGATACTAGTTCCGAGGGCACACAGTCTCCTCATTGGGAGTAATTTGGCGGACGATCAGAGGATGCGGGATGTGGTTTGTGAGGTGAGAATGGAGAGCGGGAGGAATTCTATGATAGTCTATTGAAGAATGAGAATTGGTTCTGAAAAAACGAATTTGACGATAAGGTCGAGGGGTTTTGCGAAGAAGTGTTTTGAACTTACTGGAGTTGTGTGGAAGACGATGATGGTGTTTTTCGTTGTATAGAGGGGAGAGGCGAGCTTCGGGACCCCCCGTTTGGATGTGCCCCTCGTTGTGACAGACGATAGATTGAATTCGTGGCTGGAGGAGGGATTGTATAGTTAGTGAGACATTTTGTAGAGTTGACAATTAGTGCGTAGGGAGTCACAGTTCTGTGCATTTAAATTTTTTCATAGTGCGCGACATGCGTTTGACTGTGCAAGGAGGATCTTTAGGATGATTTTGGAGTCCCATTAAATGTTAAAGGGTTATCGGTTAGGCCCAGATCGTGAGTGCGAAAATGTCGAACGGGTGTGTCATGCGAGTAGAGAATCAGGAGATAGAAATAGGAATGATTTGGCTCTTTAAAATATGTGATAGATAAGACGAGACGATGAGGGTCCGTAGTTCATGTGACGATGAGAGCGGCACGAGGAAGAGAAGATAGTTGAACGTTATCGAGTCACTCTGGAGTTGGTGAGTCGATGAGTGGTGCTGTAGTTAGTTGGGTAGACGGACGAACTGCTCTCCGTTTTCTGTGTCTTGTGAAAGGAACGGTATGCCAGTTTTCGATGAAGTTAGGCAGACTTTTGGTTTTGTGAGATTTCGGGGGTTGGAGTGAAGATGAGATTTATTTGTATTTTGGCATTTGGAATATTGTTTAGTATCGAGGCATTGCAACAGAAGTAAACCGGATGTTTTTGTCTATTGATCATGAGAGGGATAAGTACCAAGCGAGGATGTGATGTCCGAAGATTCTCTTATGAGATCTAGACGGAGGGTTCCTGTGGTGAGTGTAGTGATGTTGATTAGTGTTTGCTGCGTGTTGTGTGATGAGGAATCCACGATAGGTTATCTAGATTTCGTGGGGGAATCATGATAGGAGAGGAGGGATTATCGGAATAGTATGAAAGATGGAGACATTGGTATAATTGGATGCATTAGCGTATACGGGTGGATTTTGCTAATGGCAGAGAGAGGATCTGGATGATTGAGAATTTTGAATGCTGGGATTTGAGATTTCGGTCGCTATCTGGAAGTTGCCGTCGTGAGCGGATATGAGGTTAGTTCGTGACGATAACTTTTGAGGAGGGGATGAGTGTTGGAGTTTTTGTTTGATGATCGTAGGGCTGTTTCTAGGTAAGGAGAAGTGGCTTAAGGGTATTTGGAGAGAGACGTACGAAGGTGTTTGTATAACGGATGAGTGAAGCTGGAAAGACGATAAA
Source organism: Ampullaceana balthica (assembly GCA_944989445.1). Lineage (NCBI taxonomy): Eukaryota > Metazoa > Mollusca > Gastropoda > Lymnaeidae > Ampullaceana > Ampullaceana balthica. The sequence goes on from CALYLW010000103.1 coordinate 12,113, forward strand.
CACGGAGGCGTGAGGATTGAATGGAGGGAAAGGAGAGGCAAATGATGTAAGCTATGGGGTTCAAGGTGGAAGAAAGAGATTGATTGGAGGTTGAGGTTGGTGGGGGCGTAGTATATTTGCTGAAGTGAGATGTACATGGAATCCACGTTTAAAGTCGTATATGGGTAAGATAGAGTAGATGACTGTAGGTTGTGTACAGTACTCAGATTTTATCCAGAATCGATTTATTGCGATGGTGGAAGATGTGACGGAATTGTTCTGGCACTTATCGGGTCACTGGTTGTTCTGGAATTGATGTAGCGTTGCTTGTTCTTCACTGGGACGTTTCTTTTCCGAGGAATGCGAAGGACGACATCGAAGGAGAAGGATGATCTTGGCAAAGTGAGATGATCAAACGAAGAGGAGCGGCTCGGGATCGAATGGTTTGTGGTCGAGTAACATGAGGAGGGACACAGTAGGGTTGCAATACGGGAGTTGGGAGCTGAGACGCAAACGGCATATTATTAGTCTGTGTGCTGAATTGCTTGATTATGATTGCTAGATGGATATGGTAAATTCTTGAAGCCACGCTTGAGATCCTTCGGATACTTTATTTTGTGAAGGAAGAGATGGAGAGACTTGAGGGCACTAGAAGTGACAACCAGGATTCTGGTGGTAGTTATGTCTGATTTTCGATTGTATCTTTCTTATGAAATTAGTTTGCTAAGCGTATGACTAGGAATAATAAGCGGAGTGATGATATTAATAGAATGTGGATTATTGGCGTGGAAGCAGGATGTAGACGGTTGTTGAATGACTCCGGCTAGTTTGATAATGCTCGCTCCGTGAATGAAGAGATTGTTGAGGATGCGACAGTTTATTATCGTAGGAATGATGTTTGATGGTTCATCGGTGTACAAATATGATGTGACGATGAGTTGGGAGTGTTGGCTACATGGGGCGGTAGACGAATAGTGAATGATGTGAGTGGGGTTAGGTAGTATGTGAATCGGGTCTTGTAAATGATTCATAGCGTTTGTGGAGGGAAGTGAAATGGGGAGATCGAGTTTCATGGTTGGACTTTTGGACTTATCGAGAGGTGACATTTCATGGAAGGTTCTACTGAGATACCCGTTTGATATGCTGAGCGAGCGTGTATGCAGCCACCCTCCAGTTGCGACAGCATAAAGACGACGGAGATGAAGCGATTTTAGGAGCGGTATGGAGGAGATTGCGGTATTTTGTTCGATTTTGTGGGGTTTGTCTCGAACCTTGACAGACCACGATGGGGTAATAATTGGTGAATGATAGAGGGCGGAGAGTCATGCTGGAATGAGACTGTCTAAGTGCCTTAATTATCATTTTAGGACGCAGATTCCGGGGGGCGAAAGAGTTGGGAATCGATTAGGACGAAGTTGACGCTGCTGTCCTCAGTCAGAGTCTGGATTTTCAATTTCTGCCATTGACGTGTGGTAGCACTATGAGTGAGGGCTTGAGCGTGGTTGAGAAACCAGACCGCGAGACAAGAACTTGATCCTAATTTTTCTTAGAGGTTCAGAAGAATGTGATCTTCGACTCATTCAGGTCTTAAGGGTGAGTTCTGAAGGACGGACTGGTCATATAACACGGCTAATCTTTTTGAGCGAACCTTTGGGAATTTATTGGTTTAGATGGGTATGTTATGTAGTGAGCCTAGAACAAATGTTGAGCGTACGCAGAAACATGAGACTGATTGTGAGGAGGTTGAGTTCGAAGTGTTAGATCATTGAAGATATAATTGTTATAATAATTAGGGAGATGAAGGGATTGAAGTCACGTTCATTGTGTGGGAGTGAGCATTGAGAGATGGGCAAGAGTTGTTGTTTTGAGTGTTATATTTCTTACGGTGTGTGTGCGGCTGTATGGTGTATGATTGGCCCAATGGTGTTCCAGATTGGTCGTTCGGGATGCGTATGTTCCATAGTGGGCTAACATGGATGTTTGAAACGTGAAGAGGGCATGATGTGATCGTTGTCTAGTACGGAGGCTAAGTGAGTAAGTGGAGCATTGAGAGATGGGACGTGAATAATGACAGAATCGCGCGAGAGGACACATCTTTTAGGGTCAATGGCAGGCAGGATAGAGAAGATGTCTTGATGTTGTTATAACGCTGTGAGATACGGAGCTTTACATACTGAGTGGTGTGGACGTGTTTTACTTTTTCTACCTAGTGATAAAGAGCCGCACTTGGATTGGTACGTGATCGGCATTGGAGAGTGATTAATTGGTGCCTTGTCGGTGGATTCGATTTGACTTGCTTGTAGTTGAGTCTACCAAAGGGTTAGATGCTTTATATGTGATTTGTTTTTTCAGGTAAAAGAAACTAGTTCTTCTTCGCTGATTATGAGATGATCTGTTATATACATAGACAATGTGTTGTGATGCTGAGAAGGGAATGGAAAGGAGACTAGACTCCTAAGACTGGTGGGGAAGCGTGTTTAGTAGTGAGCGTCGAAGTAGATATTTGATGGTGAGAAGAGTAATGCGCGAAGAGGCTCCTATTTGCATGATACATATTTTGAGACAGAAGTAGGATCGGATGTCGGAGTCGTTTGGTGTTTTGGAGAAGGACGGATGGATCACTACTCATGAGAGTGTATAGGATTTTTGGTCAATGAAATAGAAGAGTTCCTATAGTGGTGGAGGACTTTGGTTTACTTGCTTGGCATGCGAATGGGGTGCTTTGACTATGATGGCGACTTAGCTCGGTAGGAAGGATTGGTGTAGCTAAAGAGTAATTGGTGGCGAGAGAGGGAGGTTTGTAGACCTCAACCGGTATGACCGAGCGGAAGACGATCATTTTTTTGAGTTATCGTTTTTGAGATGTGGGGACCCAGAGACGAGACTGTCTGCGACGAATGTATGAGAGAAGAGAGCGGAGGAGTGTTACAGAGGAAGAGGATGGTGGGCATCCAGCATAGCTAACTATGCAAATATTATAGTGCTTATGTCATTTTTGTATGGTGATAACAGTATTGTATTAGGATCGAGGTATGGATGTGTTGTATGGTAGATGTCCGGGCCAACTCGGGGACCCGTTCGCTTATAATCCCTAGAGTGATAGAAGTGGTAGTTGAAGCTTTTGCATATGTAGATGGATCTAGGTGGATTCCCTGGAACCGCTTCTTCCGTTAGCGACTTCGAGAGTTTCTAATTATCTTAATTTATATGGAAAGTTATAAAATCCGCAGAGTTGATTATTGAAGTACGAAAGTAACTTAAGAGTACCCGCTTGAACGTGCATAGGGGAATTGTAGGATTGAGTTACTTAGATGGTTGCTTACGAGCTAAGATTTGCTTTCTGAACAACTACTGAAGACCTGAAGCACTGAGGCTCTGGATTTTCTTGAATGAAAAGAGCAGCATCGAGCCTCATTGGCCATTCCGCAGTATTATTGACTGTATGAATTATGATGACCGTGGAGATATTTTTGTTCATGTGACCGGATGGGGAGGAGTGGTGGAGGTAGGTTGCGTCGAGGGAGTGAACAGAACGTGGCGTGTCTTGCTATTTGGGGGGGGATCTTGAATCGTTTCGCAGAAGAGGTGATTGATTGGGCATAATTTTACTGATGGTGAAGATCATTAGTATGGTGAGATTCGTCTACGCAAATGTTTGCCTTGTATCTAAATTTAGTGTAGCCCAAACCACGTAGAGGTGTTGTGCGATGCCTAAGACGTTTTACTGATTGCCTCGTCAGCAGAAGTGTTGACCAGGGTTTGAGAGGCAACATGCTATACACGTACGCCTAACTGTTAGCTATGGAGATTAGTACACTAGAACCTTTTGGAAACGTTATTTATAAGTGTGGTGATATCTCGTTCTGACTGTGTTCGTGCGGAGAGTTTGGAGTAGATGTGCCAATTGGACAAAAATGTGAGGGAAGGGGGGGTGGGGAGTCAGGCAACAGTTGCTGACATCAGCTTCTCTTGAGCCACCCCCCCCCCCCGACTGATGCATGAGGCGTTAGTCAAATGAGGAGCAGACTACCGTTGTGATTCGACTGATAGCAATGAGATCGTGATGGAATTTGCGGGAATGAGCCTGAGAGATAGTTTGAGAAGTCATAATGGGTCGGAGGAGGTACAACGCTTCTTGGAGATTGAAGTATGTATGAGAGGGAGAGTTGAAAGTTGGGTTGTGGAGGGGGAGGGTGAAGAGGACTGTGGGATGTCGAGCGGGGGGGGAGGAGGAAGACGGGGGTATGTAGGGGGTTGGGGACGTGGTGGAGAGTGCATATGAAGGCGGGCGGCGCTCGGGTGGTCGCGGTGGGGGGGGGGGAGTTGAGTTCAGTAGAGATGTGGATGTGTGGAGGGTATTGTAGTAGGCAGATTTAGAGTGTGTTGTAGGAAGAGAAGATATCGGAGTTATCAGGGTCACAAGAGGGGGGGTGAAGCAGTTGGGAGGATCTGGATAGGTGACCGGGGGAGTTGTGTCAGTGTCTTGAGTGAGGGTGGAAGAGTGAGTGCGGCTGAGGTTGAGGAGAGTTAGGGGATGGTATGGAGAGGGGGTTTAGGAGTGTAAGGGGTAAGAGGTATCTATCACAGTTTGGTCGAATGGGGGGATGTGATTAGAGGGGTGGGGGGGGAGGGAGAAGTAACGGTGAGTAGACGGGTGGGTGGGGACGTAGGTTGAGGAGTGTGAGGATTTGAAGGTGAGAGGTGGGAGGATTGTTGAGAGAAAGCACGCGACTATAATGTGTGTTGGGGTAGGTGGGAGGGGTGGTAGGGGGTAGACGTTGAAACGCCGGCGTGGGTGCTGGGACGAGAGTTGAGGTAAGGGGATTATTGCATGGTGGTGTGTAAGGTGTGGGGTAAGGTGAGATGGGAATTTGTGTGGGACAGTTAATTTGGAGAGGCATGAGGTTGGGGATTCGGGGGTCGTAAGTGAGATGAATTGTATGGTGAGTTGTGACGAGGGGCCTTGGCGAGGTGTAAGAGTGTCCTCCGAGGGGACCAGCAACGACAGACAATGAAAGATGACGTGAGTGTTGGAGTTTTTGAGGTTCCCGAATCTGAGTGTGTAGTGGATCATTTCGTGAAGACTGTAGATATCTAAATCTGTGCGAAAGGGAGTTTGGAGTTCCTTTGAGTTGCATTCGGGGTTCATCTTCTATGCCACCTCTGAGCTTATTGTTTCGGAGATTTGTTTAGTATGACGGCACCGATATTGTATACATTTCGTTAGTAAATAATATATATTATTCTGGGCCCATATTAGATAGTTGAGAACGATTCCAGGGTGGCTTATTTGGACCACTTTGTTGATCGCCTTCTCGCAAAGTCTAGGTGGCGTCGTTCTGTGGACGAGGATTCTGACACGCAACCGTTCTTTCTATATGAGGAGGTTAAACTGCGTTTTCCGAAATAGCTTTTTTGGTTACGGAGTTTTGATGGTGTGTGCAGAGATTCGGCAGTTTGGCAAGTTTTCATGGAGTATTATAAATATACGAATGTCATGGTGAGAGACCTTTCGTTTCGCGTACAATGAGTGTGAAGATGATCCAGTTCTTTGCGGATAATCTCTGCGATGTGATGATGGATGCTTGCGAGACCCGTCGGTTTTAAATCTCAGATCGGAATGCAGGATAGACCTAGGATTCGGATCTTAACAGCACATCGTGATACCGGAAGCTCAGAATTTGATTCGGAGAGAGGTATGAGTGGCGGGCAGTTTGTGTTGTCCTCTAGAGATCGACAGTCTTCCTCGTTCTTTTGCACTGCATTACCAGTACGAAAGGTAAATTTTGTTAACGAGTATTCTGAGAAACAAGCAATGTTTTAGCTAGGAACAAGGGAAAGTAATTTGATGTTGCGCTTATAGTAAATTGCTTGGTAGCTGTTGACATCGAAGGCTGGTCGGCAGAGGCATGGTCCATTTTATGAGCGTTTCTCTTGTCTTTGATGATTTGTTGTTATCGAGATGAAGGATCGTTTAGTGCTTTGATTAGATTCTAGTTTATGTAGGCATGAGATCCTAGAGTATCGTGGAAATGTGCGCAGTTGACATTAACATTGGCCATGCACGTTCTGGTGAGAGGAGAGAGTGGTTTAGTCGAGGCCGTGGATACTCGTGAGTATTTCTCTTGTCGTAGATGGAATTGGTCGGTTCTTGAGAGAACATTGACACTGATTGATCTCGGAGAGATTGAGACGTTATGAGTACACCTCCCGATGTTTCTGAGTGAATTTCGCCGTGTTTCGGAGAGGTTTGTAACGGTCAGATGTGAAATAAGCCTTTCCGCATCGAGTGGACAAGTAAGATATTGAGAGAGAGTGGGGTAGATAGAGATTAACCGGTAGTGATCAAAGGGGGCTGAGTGCCCTGTAGATTATTGTGGGCAGGGGTTCAGGGTTAGGCAAGAGGTGTATTGTTGCCGAGAGGAGTGTTGTTGGTCTCTGGTAGATACGTGAAGACTGTATTTGCGCCCCGACGAGTTCTGGTATGGATCTTTGTTTTTTTTTGTGGTGTTCTGGATCACTTGCCATGTTCTACCCGAGAGAGATTTCATACGGAGTGCTTTTAGGTGCAGAATACGCGAGTAATGAGACGCTAGCTTTGACGTACGTTAAAGGTTAGAGTGGGTCGATGTTAGATTTTTCGATGAGTGTTTCTGTTTAGTATGCGTCTAGGAAATGATTAGAGCTATGTTGACAAGTTGAGCGAGGTGACAGTTGACGATAAAGATCTCGGAATTGACTAATAGGATTGAGAGACTTGAGATTATCAGATCGAGTCGACTTGATGTTATGTTAGCAGCGTGCGAGGGAACTTGATTGATTGTATTGATACGTTATTTTTGTAATGATGGAAGAGGTGAAGGTAAAGTATTGTTATGGATTTTGATTCGTGCTATGGAGTCGGAAAGTATTTCTGGTTTGCGAGCGTTGCGGACATAGTAGCATGATTCAAATGCCCATTATGAGATACCCTGTTTGAAACCAGCTGAGCTCGAGTAGCAGTAGTGATCGTCACCTGCAGATATTGTGCTGATTGGGATGGTGGGTGGTATTACTGTAGATAACTCGGATGCCTCAGTATTCATCAGTATTTCCATTGACAAGGAGCAAGGAGCGTATTCGGAGGATCTTACGGATTTGTATGTTACGGAGACGATATTGACTTGAGAGATTGCGTAGAAGGATTGAGGTTAGCAGGTAAAAATATTTGCGTGAGCGTGATGTATTGTCTGAGTAGGGGCGTTGAGTCTGTCCTGACTGGAAGGAGAGGTATTAATGTTAGCCTGTTAATGCGTGTTCGCTTATGTCCACTTTTGTTACCTCAGCCCTTCTATTGTCGGTCCAGTTAGGCAACCTGACCAGCATTTAGACTGATTATTGCCGAAGAGCTTTTGATGATAGGTCAGAGTAGATTTGCACTGTAATGCAAGAATTGCATTAGGAGTATTAGAGGGAGAAGAGAAGGAGCATAGGTCCAGATTCTGACCATAGTGAGAACGACATCGGAGGATTTCGATGATTTTAGTAGAGGCAGGAATGAGAAAGTAGATCTATGGTGAAGGAAGTACCCCAGCATGTGTAATAGAGGATGGACGAAGTGATGAGTTAGTAGGTTGAACAAGTGAGATCATTTTGAGATGCGTTGAGTCTATCCATGGTAGATATACAACGTCAGAGCCCTGAAGTTCAGGCCTGTTGATTTCGACACAGAAACCGGACGCATTAGATCTAGCCTGGGATTTAAGCGGACTAGATTCACGTTTTTGATTTCCGATTTAGGGTAGAAAGTGAAGACCTATGGCCTAGGTGGGCATCATTTGCAGTCGCTATTAGATCGAGTCTTGCGAGATGAAATGACCTGGGATTGAATGGTATTTAGAGATTGGATGGGATGGTTGACGAAGTCTAGTTGGGATGCTCTCGTCATAGGAGTAATTAGAGACGTTGCTCGCGATGATGAGAGAAGACATGATTCGTTCGGGCGACCTGAGGATTGATGTACAGTGAGAGGAAAGATTTCACTGTAGAAGGGGAGGCTCATTCTTGAAGGGAGCTCTTTGTAATGGAGTGTGTCCGACTTTGATGAGAATGAGTGGAGGTGAATAGATCGAGATCGGTTGTCTAGATGAGAAATGAAAAAGCTTGTTGATAGGTGATGGAAAGGGTTTGATTGTCGGATAGACGAGATAACTAATGATCACGCATAAGAAGGAAGGAATCCGCATGCAAGGGTGGGAACAATAGAGTATGTAGGCTAATGCATTTATTATTGGAAGATCTTTAGGAAACACGGAAGTCCTTGTGATGTAGATAGGGCGCATGCAGGACCAACTGCAGATCTTAACTCCACTTTTTCTTACGTAAGCGCAGCTCAAGTATGAATGTAGAGATGAGGATTTGGTTGCGGATGAGGGATGAGCAGATGATCGGTACTGATTTGACGAAGGAATAGCGTTATTTTTTTTATGATTTTGACCGAGCGTCGAGGAGGTGATCGATGCATTGATTACATTTTTTATTTTTTCATGTGGCTAGAGAGTTTTCGGTTTCTTAGACCAGGGCTAAGATGCTATGTATGATGGATGTGAATTACAAGAGCCCCGCAGGCAGTAATGTTTGAGGGGGGTGGGCTTTTCTTTTCTGGAAGATGGTGTTGGAAGAGAGAGGGAGATAAGTAGGGATTGCGAAGGAGTCATATGGGTAAGGGGATTAATTGACGTCTTGTATGTGCTGTAAATCTGTTGATGTTAGCACTGTATGGTATTGAGATAAAATTGTCGACCGACTTCAGTGAGCGAAGAGGGAAATTCGAGGTGATGTTCTGTGTATTCGCTTAGAGAGCGTTTACGTGAGGCTAACCTTAGATTGTAACATTAGACTGATCCAATAAAATGTTAAGCAACGATAAGCATACGTGGCGAGCGTGGATAGATAAACTTCGGTTCGTAGTTAGCTGAGAGGGTATTGGCGGAACATGAAGTGCTTACGAGGAAGTTCTAATAGTCGTTGAACATCATCAGTTGCGCGTCTTTGCTACCGCCAGATGATTGCAGAGCTTAAGCGTCATATCTTTCCATAGTCTGAAGTTCTGATATTCAATAGGAGTGATGATGAACGGGGTGCATGGGACTCGGAGCGCAAGGATGTGGCACTACGTTCGATTGTGCCACCGGATGGTGGATATAGGCTAAGCGTTGACTTAGGTATTGAGAGCTCGGACCTCGTCTTTGCGAAGGACATGGTAAAGCAGGAATTTTTTTAAGATTGCAGGGTGAGATCGCACGTAGGAGGGGGCTGTTATACGATAAGATGAGACTTGGAATGTTGGATAGATAATCGCACACTCGACACTTCTGGGGAGGCAGAGAACGTGTAAATTTAGAAGGGATTGGATGAGAGATTTGTCGGCCTAGGTAGATACGAGGAGAGAGTTGGTAGGACGTGCTAATGGAACCTTGATAACGACTTCCCCCCCGCACACAGTATAAATATTGAGGGGCATTTTTGTGTAGTAGAATTGTAATTCATTGACAGAGAGCAGGATGGAGGAATTGTGTAAGCCTAGACCATGGATGTAACTGGCCAGCAAGAGAATTCCGCAATCTCAACGATTTAAGTTGTTTGAGTGGGATTCCTGTTGCTCTGATGAGGGTGTAGAAGATCGAACGAGACGAGAGACAGTAGCTCAAATAGATGGGAGGACTATTTAAATAGAAGCATGATGACGACCACGATCCTATGTAATCCGATATGCATTTTAGATTTCGTCGATGACGCAGATTGGGTTTCAGCTAGACCTATGGTAGAGTTTAGAGACAGCATGGATAGCAGAAGGAAGATCACAAGAGAAGAGAGACTGCTGCAAGAGTGTATCTGCTACTGGAGGTAACCTGAGAGCAGAAGATTGATAGGAAGTGAGGTTGGTATCCTTGTGATTTGTTGAGATAATGTTAAGGACGAAGCACCAAATAGTCCAAGAGTTATAGAACTTCAAACTGTTGTGCCCTTGTCCGATAGGCTTGAGAAAATGAAGAGATGATTTCACTTGTCAGAGGTAGAGAACTGGGATTTTTAACTGTAATGAGCTTGACGGACCCATATTTAATTGCATTCGTCTTTGTATGAGACACGGATAGCGTGATAGATGTAGATGCGGTGATATTTTGGAATGAGCTAGTCAAGTCCACCTATGAATCGTCGACCGTGCATATACTTCGGGATTTGATCTCTGCATGAGATAGAGACATAATGGAGGACGAAAAAGAATCGTGGATCCCTGTAATCACTGTGAATGCTATAGCTTGAGAATGAAGAGGCCATTGGAAGTCAGGATGCGATTGAGGTGGTATGGAGTTCTATTGAATTCGGATGGGAAGTTGTTGAGGGAGACGGAGAGAGCCTTGGTAGGTGCGTCGACGCGGAGAGAGGAGTGACTGGGCACGGTGAGAGGAGGAGGAGTGAGGGATGGAGAGGTGAGAGGGAATAGTGAGAACTGAATGATTGAGAAGAGAAGAAGGGTAGAGGAGGGAGGAGGAGAGAGAGGATAGGGTGAGAGAGGGTTTGTGAGAGAGAGATGCTGATGGAGGAGGTAGGAGAGAGAGGAGGAGACTTATCTGAGGGTAGAGAGTTGGAGGGATTGAGAGAGATGTGGAAGAGCGGAGAGAGAGTGAAGGGAGGAAGTGATGACGATGAGTGCTGGATGAGAGGGGGGAGAGTGAGGAGGAGGAGGTTATTGGAGGACGATTTGGTGGGGTTTTCTAGCGTTAGAATGGAGTGGAAGAAGTAGATCGACTAGGGACAGTTTGGAGACATGGACCCCGACGGGAAGATGAGTGAGCAGACGTGGACTGAGAGATGATGAATCTGAGATCGGTGTTGACCGTATAAAGATAGGAGATTTGGTGAGGGATGGAGGTGGAGAGAGATTGTTGTGGAGAGAGGATAGGGATTTGGGATTAAGATGTGTATAGAAGAGGAGGAAGAGACTGAGATTGAGGGAGGAAGAGATAGTAGAGACAGGAGGTGGGAGAGGAGGGAGTGAGAGGAGGTAGAGTCGGGAGGGGAGGGAGATGATGATAGTGTGCTGGTCGAAGGCGCGAGATGGTGAGATGAGAGACGGGGGAGTGTGGAGGGGATTAAAGTGAGAGTTGGAGGCTGGAGACGGTGAATGGTTGAAGGTTGTGGGGGTAGACGAAGGTAGATGATTGAGGAGAGTTATCTGGAGGAAGAGCGGGAGAGAGGGGACGTCGGTAGGAGGGGAGGAGAGGAGAATGATTTTGTAGTGGATTGGATGGGAGAGAGGATGGGAGGAGAGAGCGAGAGGTAGAGGGAGCGACGGGAGCGGATGTGAATGCATGTAGCATAGAGGGAGGTGGGGGAGAGGGGAGTGTGGATGATGAGAGTGGGGGGAGAGAGGGGGAGAAGATGGTGGAGGGATTGAGAGAGGAGGAGGTTTGGAGGGGAGGATTGAGAGAGAGGAAGAGAGATTGGTACGGGGAGAGCGGAAGAGATGGAGGGAGGAGAGAAGGGGTAGACGAGAGATGAGGAGGGAAGTGGACGGAGAGATGGGGGGAGAGTGTTGAGGGGGAGAGAGTGCAGAAGAGATGGAGAGGTTCTGCAGAGACGCATGAGGCGGAGGTAGAGGAGGGAAGTGAGAAGAGAGGATGTGATGCGAGTGAGTGAGGATATATTGAGCAGGAGAGTGAGATTGTGGGGTCGAGAGGAGGAGCCTAGAGGGAAGCGAGGCGAATTCTTTGTTTGTGATCTGGAAAGAAATATTATATTTTCCATGGATGCAAGGAATGTCTACGACCTCCGATAGCCTCATTTTGGAAGCGAGCAATTCATGTCAAGGACCACGTTTCCAGTGATCTTTATACTATTGCCATTACTTTATGAATCTCCACCTTTCGAATTGTGTACTTTCAGCATGGTTCTGCAATGCCGATGAATCATAGTGTCGCCTAATTGAGAAGGTGAAATGAGGTATTATTGAGGACCTGGAGAGCCTATCGGTGAGTTGAGAAGACCAGAGAGGAAGAAGGGAGGCATATTGACGTGAGTGGAGGAAGAGCGGTCGAGTAGAAAGATCCTGAGAAGAGAGGGATGATGGGTTGAGAGAGAGGAGAGTTGAGTACTTTTTTTGAGGAGATAGGGTCTATAGTATGTGAGGTGGCTCGGTGAGAAGGACTTATGGAGGGGATGCGAAGAGGATGATTTTCTGATTTTTTTTTGTCTATCTGTATGATATACTGAAGTTTGTAGATTGGGCATTTTGTACCAACGATCGGAGGGTGAGGGAGCGGGGGGGGGAGGAAGAGGGGTGAATTTGATGTGTAGAGTGAGAGGTGGGAGACGTGATTGTGTGTGAGGAGGAGAGAGGGTGAGAGGGAAGATGAGTAGAGCAGAAGGGATATGATGTTGAGAGGGGGTGAGTAGAGTAGGACCGAGGAAGAAGACGAAGCAGACATGTGTGGGGGGGAAGATGAGGGGAAGTGAGAAGGAGGAGCAGGGCCGAGGGAGTGAGGAGGATTGTAGAGTATGGAGAGGGAGTGGAATGTAAGCGGGGGAGGCGTAGCTGGGACCGCTATTGGTGGGGCTTGACTTGATGGATGTTCAAAGAAGTATTGAAGGGAGGGGAGAGTAGAGGGAGTGGGAGTGGAGAAAGATGAGAAGTTGAGTGGAATCGAGGAGAGGTAGAGGATTGACAAGATGGAGGGGTGATTTCAGGGAGGTGGAGAGCGGATAGTGATGTTTTTGACGGGAGGAATGGGAACAGAGGAGAGAGAAGAGACGATGAGAGAGAAGAGTCGTTTGACGGGAGACGCAGGGGAGTGGCAGCACTCAGGTATGTTGTGGGGATTTGGGGACAAATATGTAGATGTCGAGTTGGGAGTGTAAGGGATGCAGGGGCGGGGGAGAAGGCAAGTAGTGGCTAGGCCGGGTAGGGTACCTTTTGATTGATTATCGAGATCGTATAATGAGGGGAGGGTAGTGGGAGGGTGAAGGTGAGGACGGGGACGGGTGAGTGAAGGAGGGAGATAGGGAGTTGAGGTGTGGGAGAGAGGCTGGAGAGTCGTCAGATGGATATACCGAACGATAAGCTGAGAGAGGAGGTTGGTGTGGCGGAGAGGGGTGAATGTAGGAGAGATGGAGGGGAGGGTAGACTTTCGAGGGCAGGATGGACTTCGTGTTGTAAGACTGTTTGTGTCGTCGACGAATTTAGGGCAATGGGGGAAAAGCAGATTGGAGATGGAAGTGAGGAGATGGAGAGAGGATTTCTCTACAGATGATTTAAGTGTAGTCGGAGGGAATGACGCCGGGAAGGCTCCGAGCAAAATTGTTGAAGTAGGAGTGGAAGACTGAGGGGGAAGCTTGAGTGATGGACGTTGCGAGCCTCTTTTTGTTGTGAGTGATAAGTGAAATGTCTTGTGGGACGTTGCAAAATTCGTTGAAGGGATCGAGATGAAGGAGAGCGGGGGGGAGAAAGAGAGTATTGCCAGGATTCGGAGAGAGATGAAATGGAGAGAAGGAGAGAGGGAGAAGTTTGGAGACGTATATGTAGAGATTAAGGATGGTTGGCGAGGATGAATGAATTATGAGGAGTGGCTCTCGACGGGGGGTGGAAGATGAAGGAGAGCCGCATCGTTATTGATGGTGAGATATGAATGAGTCGTTTGAGAGATTTGATGTGCGAGGAAACTCGGGATGAGTGGGGGGTGGTGTGTGGACGTAGGAGTAGCTGATCGAGAATGGTGAATCATTCTGATTGTCGACTCGAGAATCGTCGAGAGTGAATATCGCGACTCGGCTATCTCCCTCCGAATGGTTATGGTAGATAGTGAGTTAAGGAATAGGATGGGAGGAGACGGTATGGCGAGGATAGAGGGTAGAGGTTGGCCGAGAGATGTTGCTTGAGGAGATGGGGGGACAGTTTCGGTGATTGGTGTGGAGTGGTGGTGATGGGACGACGATGGTATATGAGTGTTGTGTTGCGGTAATTTTTGTAGACCAGAAGCTCGTAGATGGATAGCGAATGGGTGAGTAGAGTTAGTAGAGAAGTACGTGATTATGGTATGGAGTCGCGAGAGGAGTCTTGAGTGTAAGAGCGATTTGAGAGAGGTTGGCTGTAGATGAATTGTTTATGGGGTGTTTAGGGTGGTAGGTGAGGGCGTGGATTGAATCGTGCTTTTTCCGCTGGATTGGGAGCGGCGAGCTGAAGGATCTGGGAGGTTTGAGAGTCCAGTATATGTACTTGGTGTACGGGGGGAGATACGACGTTGGAGAGCGGAGCGATGACTGGGGGCGAGATCTCTAGAGGTCGGGATGCGTTTTGACGTTGAAACGCAGGTCGACGTAATGACCAGGAGAGAGAGGTTGGAGAAGAGGAAAATGGCGGGAGGCAGTATTGAGAAGGAGAGATGATGAGGGGTCGGAGACGAGGAGATTCGCAGAGGAGTGGGGGAGAGGAGGATCTGAGGAGAGGATGACAGAGAGCCGTAAGAGGAGGAGATAGGAGAGAAGGATTCTCGGAGAGATTGATACTTTCTCTATCTATATTTGTACTTATTTTATGTTTATATGAGTATATTCTCTACTGTGAGTTGAAATGGCCCTTCCTTTCATGTCCTTTTTTTCTCCTTCTTCTCATATATTTCTTGCTGAAAGAAGGTCACGGTCTCGGTTTTCTCTGCATTCTCGTCGTTCTCCCACTCTTTCTGTTCCAACAAAGTATAGCGTTTTCACATTATTCTTGGAGAGGTGTATTGTTGAGACTGATAGATTCTTCTGTTTGTGTTTTCATAGACTGCACAGAAGAAATCACATGAATATATGTACACAGAAAGAGTACAAAAAGAAGAATCTAAAAGCACAGTAAAGGATAGTTTTATTGTTATACTACACGCAGAAAATCAGAACAAAAGAAACAGAGAGACACCGAGCAACTCATATCTGAGGTGACCATGGCGTGAGTGGCTTGTGTGTTGTACACACGCTAGACAGAACGACTTCGTGAACTTTTCCTTAGATTGTGTGGTGTAGTGAGTATGGCAGCTGGGCACCCTTCACTTGTTATGTCCTCGCTTTGATTTTTTCTTGTCTCTATCTTTTAGCCATTCCTTACAACTCATATTACCTATCTTTGTCTTATTCCCCTGTACTAACGCTGATCTACCTGAAACACTATTGTACACTTTAAAGTTTCTTTCTAACATTCCCTACTATAAACTTGCACTATGTGTTATCCCCTCTTTCCCTTTGGATGGCTTTCTGCCTACAACAATCGGACCAACAGTTCCGGGCCCGCGACGCCCCGCTCCCGTCAGCAGCCATTACATTTTTTTTTATTTATAGTTTTTTTTATTTTTTTTTCTTTCTTTCTGATCTATCCTTCTTTTTTGCTTTTTCAGTCTTTATTTTCTTTTTTTGTTTGCTTTCACGGTTAGTTCTACTTTAGTTTCTGTCGTATGCTGGGAGTAGCAATGGTTTTCTGTCTACGTGTTTTTACCCTTTTTTATTTATTTATTAGATCTACATTTTACCCATATCATATTCATCTGCTCTTTTAGATTCTTAATATCTGTTTTTTACTTGTACTTACACTTTTTTTTTTTCTTACTGGTTCTTATTTAACATACTGATTTCGCGTAGTATTCCGTTTACCATTTCAGTGGCCGCTGACGGGGTTCATGAGCGCCCGGGCTAAACCCTCCTTGATCTGCGCACTTTTGGCCCTCCCCCCTGGCCCCCTATTCCCCCCCGCCCCCCCGCCCCCTACAATCGCCCCCGGGCCCCGTGCCCCCCTCCCTCGCTCCCCCTGCCCCTTCCCACCCTTGGCCCCCGACCCCTTGCCCTTTCGCTCCTGCGGATCTCTTCCGGCCCCACGGGTGTTGTGGAGAACTGAATCCCTACTATTTACCCCACTTTTTCAGCTTGGTCTGCGGTGGTCTGCTTGGCGGTGTTATGATCAGAACAGAGCATGTTTTTAGGCCCCGGTGTATTATGGATCCCTGCGCGGCCCCGCCTGTTGGTCAGCCGGCCCGCCTGGGCGGTGTGTGGTCAGACACGCAGGGACCCCGGGCCCCTCGGAGGTGGCCAGTGGTTGCCGTGCCCGGCCGTGGCCGTGGGGTGGGTCGCGTAGGAAGGGGGCCCCCCCGAGGTGGTATGGTGTCGGTCCTGGGGGCGGGCCCCCTCCCCGGAGTCTGGGAGGCGTGTGGCCCGCCATTCACACACTCTCGTGGTTGTAAGGCCCGGCGGGCCCCCCCCCCCCATCCCCCACCCCCAGGCCCTCCGGGTGGGGGCCGAGCCGGGGAACGGGGGGGGGCCCACTGGCCGGGGTGGGCGGGGTGCGGAGGGGCCCCCCGCGCCCGCGCGTAGCGAGTGTGTACCCGCCCTCGTATCCGTCGTGTGTAGCCCGTGGGGGGTTGGTGGGTCGGGTCGGGAGGCCGGGGGTGGAGGGGAGGGGTGGGTGGGTGTGAGTGCGGACCGGCGGGGGTAATGTGTAGAGGTGTATGTTCTTGGGGGGAAGATTTTTTGTAGTGCGTGAGTTGTTATTTAATGTTTTTATTTTTATTTATTTTTATGATTATTATTTTATCTTTTATATTTTATTTGTTGTTTATTTTTTTTCTATTTCTTTTTTTTTTTTTTTTTATATTTTTTTTCTATTGAGGGAGCTTGGGGGGTTTTTTGGGTTTTTGCTTAGGTCATAAGAGTCTCTCATTCCTTCCTCGCTGGTTTTGTTTGGCTTTGTTACTGTACTACAACCTCATCTTCTGGTTTTTAAATATGATCGGCTATTTTTAGCATCTTTCCCTTCATAAAAACCAACAGTGAGTTCGGTCAATGACAGAGTTCATATAAATTTTTAAGCAAGCTTATCTGGCAACTGAGAATGACTTAGATCATACAACTCAACCCATTATACACGTAAGATGGCTGGTCATTTAAAATTGGGAACCAACCAGATTTCCCTTTCATTGATCCATATCAATACCTTGTGGCACTTAACCACCTTCGATGGGCCCCTTGGTTTTACAACAAAATTGACCATTTTGCAGGCTGTGAGTCATTGCAATGAAGTCTGAAAGCATAATGGGGCCAAAAGAATTTTAAATAAAAGTATCTACAGTCTACAGTGGTACCTTGAGATACGAAATTAATCCGTTCCGGGGTGATTTTCGTATCTTGGAACTTTTGTATCTCGAACAAAGATTTACATGTAAAATACCTACTACGTCCCAAGTCACACAGAAACAACATAAAAATATGGAAAATATCATGTTAAACTATAGAAAAAAATCATTATAAGTACTCATTATAAAACAAATAAATAAATAATAATAAAATAATGAAAACAGAATAAAATAAAAGCAAAATAATATGTATACAAATGTGAACTTTTACCTTTCGAGTGAGGCGATAAATATTAATTTCTTTTGAGACATGGCCATAAATATACGTTTTGCCAAAGATTTCACGAAGATATTATCGAATTTAGGACACCAACAGCAAACGAACTACTCAGTAAATAAACCATGCATGACACGCACAAACACACAGGAATAGGGCTGGAATCGACCAATAGGAGAGCAGAAGTGTTAGTGGCACGTTCAATACGTCACATTATTTCCAGTGTTGTCAGCTGTGCGTTTTTTCGTACCTTGGATTTTATTATATCTTGTAATAAAATTATTTGTCCAGTGGCCTTTCGTATCTTGGTTTTTTCGTATCTTAGCACAAAAATTTCTTCCAAAGGGGCCGTCCATAAAGTACGTCACGCTCCAGAGGGGGGAGGGGGGTATAAGAAAGTGTGACAGTTTGTGACAAGGGGTAGCGTCCAGCCATGTGTGACGTCACGGTATTTTCTATTAAATTTTGATTATTCTGTTAATAAAAACACAATTTTTTTGTTCGAAAGCGTGACGTACTTTAGGGGGGGGGGTTTCCGAGATTTGTGACAGGGGGGATGGGGGGGGGGAGTTACAAATGGTCAAAAATAGCGTGACGTACTTTATGGACGGCCCCAAATGAGTTTTGTGTCTTGGATCTTTAGTACATGTATCTTGAAGCATTCGTATCTAGATATACCACTGTACACCGTTAAAACGTTTTCAGAAAAGGTGACGAATAAAATATTAATATAAGAGAAGTGGGACATGACGCTTCATGTTGGGAACAGTCTGATACTATAGACTATAGATGACTTCCACCAATCATAGTCTACATAGTGTTATGGTATATACTACGTAATATCACGTAAACCAAATAAAATGACCTCACAGTTTCATAAGGGATAATAATGTAGCTAAAATTGCTGTTCCCCGAAAAAAGAAATAATTCTTTTTAAATTCATGCCTCCCCCCCCTTTTACTTTCCCCAAACCTTTCCCAGTTGCCGCCCCTGCATAAAATGTAATAATATTTTTAAAAAAAATACTTCCACGTTACGAGAATGATGATGTTAGCAACTGAAATCATTTTCTTAAATCACATGATAGCGAGGCTTCATCAAATTTTAGAACGCTGTAATACAAATGAATAAGTTAGAGCAGGGGTTCCAAATCCCGTGCCCGAGGGTGCCATGGCGCCCGCGGAACGATTTGTATGTGCCCGCCACTATTCGACAGACACAGAATTTTTCATAAACATTCTCTTGTGCATTTCCCACCTATGAAGAAAATGCTAGGTAACAATGAATGAACTGGTAATTATTTATTAAGCATCTTCAAGTGTTAAAAACAGTTTGAAGAGAGATTTTTCCAGTTTACACATATCGAGCCAATTGTTTCCTTCTGTATCAATCCTTTTACTTTGCCAAATAAATGTAAGGGAAATGGCCGCATGCATTGCATATTTTTTTCAAGGTAAGACAGAAGAACTAGAGTTAGAAATTTTGGTCCTTAAGAATGATATTTTTGCTAAAATCCTGAATATCAGATGACTTTTGGAATACAGTGGACAGATAAAAGTTCCCATTTTTGAAAAAAGCGGCATATAAAATTGAATATTTCGGTTCAAGATATTTATGCGAATCATAAGTTTTCAAACATGAAATTAATAAAATCAAGATATAGATCTCGACTCACCAACGAGCATCTTTATGATTGTTTGCTAACAGGATTATCGTCATACTCTCCTAATTGTGAGGCACTGGCCAATGATATGCAATGCCAAAGATCACATTAACATATTGATATTATATTTTTTTTATAAAATGTTTTCTTTGCAATTGTGTTTTTTTTTGTTTACATGTAATTTGTTTACGTTTTGTAAATACATTTCTCTGTGTGTATGCAATTTAAATAATAATTTTATTATTTTGAAAAAATTTTGTTTTTTATTTATTAATAAATTATGTATATAATAAAAATACATTATGGGAAAATGAGAAGTTATGGAAGGAGTTTGTTGATTAAAAATAGGTGGTGCCCGCCAACCTACCGATATTTTAGAATGGGCTCTAGAGTACAAAAAGGTTGGGAACCCCTGAGTTAGAGGGATACACTAAATAACGATGAGCTGTGTCATTTTATTATGATTTTAGATACACAACTTTGCATGCCTTTTAAAGACATTTTTCGAAATTTTACAGCATGTACTTTTTGGCGAATTTTTTTTCTATTTGATTGTAGATTTTACGAATAGCTGGTAACCCGGGCAAAAAGTTTCCCGGTGACTTTACGAAATTTGCTGTTGAAACGATAATAAACCAAAATGTTGACACTGCAGTTAATATACGAGGACGTGTCGAAGACGTTTGTCAAGAGAATCAAGAGGTTCTTGTAACGGAAGCCGATGTTGAATTCTGGCTCCAGTGTTTTGGCCACTGACGTCACGGACGCTGGTAAAATGCAGACGATGAATATAACGGAAACAATCAAAATGACCTTGACCACCTGAAGGTCTCTCTTGCCGAGGACGGGCTCCTTTTTAATACTTGTGACCCGTGCGTCATTTCCTGTGATCGGCTTTCGAAACCACTTCCTCGCGGCCCTTCTGATGGCATTTGCTGTCTTCAAGTCAAACGTCGGTTGAGGTGAAAGTCCTGCAACGGTTTTGACGCCATCTTGGCCAGATTTTAATTGATACCTGATTCTTGCCGCGGAGACCAGTTTATATTTTAAAACAAAGAGTGAGACGAGAACAAGGCCGATCGCGGCCCACGTGGCAATGTTGCGGTTGAGGATGTTGTTGATGGCCTGGGCTGCTGGCCTCAAAGATGTCGTGTAGAACTGAAATCTGGTCGCGTTTGTGGCTCTGTCGAATACGGTATAGAATCCCTGGGATATCAGCATCGGCAGGCGGCTGACCAGAACCACGATGAAGATGACCACTACCGACACGACGGTCACCTTGATGGTGAAGACATTTTTGAAGGTCAAGGGAATGGCCACGCAGCACGCGCGAGCCACCGCCGTGTATGCCCGGATCAACATGGACGCGTCGTAGAAAACCATGCTGTACCAGAAACACGCGAGGACCAGGTCCTTGAGATTGATGGTCTTCGGGGAAATCTGGGGGAACTGCTGGACGAAGACAAACGACCGGATGACGGCGCTCATCACAATGAAGCAGAAGTCCGACACGGCCAGGAAGAAGAGGGACAGAGTGACGCTGTCCGTGAGACCCATCCGGGTGAAGACAGTGATGTTTAAGACGTTTGAGATTATACCGAAGAGCAGAGGCACCGGGTAGAAGAAGTATACGAAGAGGCTGCCGTAGTAGAAGATGAATTCGTTGCTTATCAATGTGTCAATGTTGGTTACGTCTAGCGTAGTACTTGTAGTTAAGTTAGCTTCCATTCTTTTCCACGGTTTTCACTTTTGTATATGTAAAAATATAGAGAAATGTTTCAATGATAAAACAGTTGTATTTTTATGAATTTTAGAGCAACATTTTTCTTACTTTGTTTCATTATAGAATTAATTTGAAGTCAAAACTATTGATACGAAGGCTCACATTGATATTACACCAATATTAGATTGATACAAATAAAAACGTTACGAAATATCCACGAGGATAAACGTCTAATCCAGTGGTTCCCAAACTTTTTTGACCCACAGACCCCTTTTATACTCAAAATTTCCCCACGGACCCCCAAGAAAAAAACAACTTTATAAATGCATAGTACAAAAATTACAAAAGTACATTTTGATGAAAAGTACGGTATTAATTAAAATTATCACTTTTGTTTAAGATAAAATTGAAAAAAAAACAAACTTGGATTAACCTGATGAGATTTTATGAGTGTTTTTATGCCTGACTCAATGTTTGTGTGTAGGAACCGCAAATCCTCACGAGCACCAATTTCTAGTCGTTTATTTTTTTAAATTATTTTTGTTGTTGTTTTTTATGATGAGGTTCATAACGCCACTGAATCTTTGTTCTACCAAATAGGAAGACAGGAAAACAGTCAAAAAAATTATGTACAATAACCTTCAATGCATGATATAAAATTGGGATCTGACTTTGTAACCAGAATTTGTGGTATCCTAGTTCAAACAGTGGTATAACTTCCTTATTTATGGATATGTCAATAAGCTGCTCCTGTATTATTAGTATGTATTCATCTGTGTTTGGATCTGAGTTTGTCCATGCGCTAAAGAGCTCAACTGTCGAACGGAAATATCCTATAGTGGCAAATGCCTACAAAATGTCAGCATGAAGAGCCGTTAAGTTTTGACAGTAAGCAAGCAAATCTTTAACTATGTGGCAATTTCAAAAGATTTGAAAACTGAGAACATTCTCCTGTTCCTAAGTGTTGTTTGCAAAGAAAAGGATTTGCAACAAACTCAGCTATAACGCTTTTAGTTTTGATTTAATTTAATTGGTTACCTTGTAGTAGTTGTAGTTTCAAATTAGTTTTGTTAAAGTTGGGTAAATAATTCATTCATAAAGGATATGTCATTTTTTTGGAGTTAATTGTGATGCTAATTGTCTTTGTTTTCCAGGAATTGGACAATGAATCAAACAGAGTATAAAATCGATTTAAATATGTACGTGATGATAACCAGCGTAGTTCTGTGTGAATAAATAATCTTCTTCATTTTCCATACCGTGGTGAGCAAATAATCTCTCATCGAAGGCATTCGGTTTGATTTTATTAACTGCTCTAATGACATAATGAAGTGATCCATGCAAACTTTCAATATGTTTTTTTTAAATATTTGATGTTCATCAATGACTCAATTTACTGAAAATACATTTGGTACAGCATGTTTTAAGTATGCCAGAAATTCAAGTGTATTGCTTTAACTTCAAACTTTTTTTAAAAATTCAGTAAATAACGTTTCACGTTTCGTATCTGTTTCCAAACATTTAGCCATACTTCAAATATCCATTAACACCATATTGTCGGCATTGTTTCTTCGGCTCACTCAGTTCTGGAATTAACTATTTGCTAAACAAGCTATAACTTAGGGGCCCTGCCTTCTTGAGGGCCCCCGGAAGTTTATTTTCATATTTGTCTCTGCTATAGATTATCTAGACCTCAAAAGGTCCTTAAATAGATTAGGACCCCATCAAGTCTAAATCCAGCCTTGGGCTCACTCATTCTTTTATCTGTTGTAACGTTTTCAATGGAATGCTACAGTAAAACCTTATTGAAAACATTTGATGATAGGCTACAATTTAGATAAATATAACCTCCCACACATCGAATAATACACAACCTTGCAACCCTCGTAGATTCAAATTAAAAACTTGTATATTTCTAGTTATAGTTATAGGGAATTCGGCATTTCATCTGCATCAAGCTTGACATTTAAACAAACCAAGTATTTTGATTGGTTATAGATGTGGGAATTACCGTAGTTCTAATACTTTTTTTAAACGTAAAACAACATTGTATCCATGAAGGATAGCACCTAGGATGGTATTTAATTAGTAGAAAAGGCATTCACATACTATTTTATTTATTATTATTTATTTTAATTTCAATAATAATATTAAACAAATTAATGAGTTTTATTATTTGATTCTTAAACCTTGCGCGGACCCCCTGACGTTGTTCAGGGACCCCCAAATCAATTTTTATTTTCCACGGACCCCCTGAAAGGTCCCGCGGACCCCTGGGGGTCCGTACGGACCACTTTGGGAACCACTGGTCTAATCTATAGGAGGTTACGTTTAGCTTATAAAGAAGGAACGATCTATGACAGCTTTTGTGATTTATGTTGAAATCCTATAACAACAAATGGTGAACCTAATCTCACTATACAATTGTAGTATCATTGTTGATGGTGAACCTAATCTCACTATACAACTGTAGTATTATTGTTGATGGTGAACCTAATCTCACTATACAACTATAGTATCATTGTTGATGGTGAACCTAATCTCACTATACAACTATAGTATCATTGTTGATGGTGAACCTAATCTCACTATACAACTGTAGTATTATTGTTGATGGTGAACCTAATCTCACTATACAACTATAGTATCATTGTTGATGGTGAACCTAATCTCACTATACAACTATAGTATCATTGTTGATGGTGAACCTAATCTCACTATACAATTGTAGTATCATTGTTGATGGTGAACCTAATCTCACTATACAATTGTAGTATCATTGTTGATGGTGAACCTAATCTCACTATACAATTGTAGTATCATTGTTGATGGTGAACCTAATCTCACTATACAACTATAGTATCATTGTTGATGGTGAACCTAATCTCACTATACAATTGTAGTATCATTGTTGATGGTGAACCTAATCTCACTATACAACTGTAGTATCATTGTTGATGGTGAACCTAATCTCACTATACAACTATAGTATCATTGTTGATGGTGAACCTAATCTCACTATACAACTATAGTATCATTGTTGATGGTGAACCTAATCTCACTATACAACTGTAGTATCATTGTTGATGGTGAACCTAATCTCACTATACAACTGTAGTATCATTGTTGATGGTGAACCTAATCTCACTATACAACTGTAGTATCATTGTTGATGGTGAACCTAATCTCACTATACAACTGTAGTATCATTGTTGATGGTGAACCTAATCTCACTATACAACTGTAGTATCATTGTTGATGGTGAACCTAATCTCACTATACAACTGTAGTATCATTGTTGATGGTGAACCTAATCTCACTATACAACTGTAGTATCATTGTTGATGGTGAACCTAATCTCACTATACAACTGTAGTATCATTGTTGATGGTGAACCTAATCTCACTATACAACTGTAGTATCATTGTTGATGGTGAACCTAATCTCACTATACAACTGTAGTATTATTGTTGATGGTGAACCTAATCTCACTATACAACTGTAGTATCATTGTTGATGGTGAACCTAATCTCACTATACAACTGTAGTATCATTGTTGATGGTGAACCTAATCTCACTATACAACTGTAGTATCATTGTTGATGGTGAACCTAATCTCACTATACAACTGTAGTATCATTGTTGATGGTGAACCTAATCTCACTATACAACTGTAGTATCATTGTTGATGGTGAACCTAATCTCACTATACAACTGTAGTATCATTGTTGATGGTGAACCTAATCTCACTATACAACTGTAGTATCATTGTTGATGGTGAACCTAATCTCACTATACAACTGTAGTATCATTGTTGATGGTGAACCTAATCTCACTATACAACTGTAGTATCATTGTTGATGGTGAACCTAATCTCACTATACAACTGTAGTATCATTGTTGATGGTGAACCTAATCTCACTATACAACTGTAGTATCATTGTTGATGGTGAACCTAATCTCACTATACAACTGTAGTATCATTGTTGATGGTGAACCTAATCTCACTATACAACTGTAGTATCATTGTTGATGGTGAACCTAATCTCACTATACAACTGTAGTATCATTGTTGATGGTGAACCTAATCTCACTATACAACTGTAGTATCATTGTTGATGGTGAACCTAATCTCACTATACAACTGTAGTATCATTGTTGATGGTGAACCTAATCTCACTATACAACTGTAGTATCATTGTTGATGGTGAACCTAATCTCACTATACAACTGTAGTATCATTGTTGATGGTGAACCTAATCTCACTATACAACTGTAGTATCATTGTTGATGGTGAACCTAATCTCACTATACAACTGTAGTATCATTGTTGATGGTGAACCTAATCTCACTATACAACTGTAGTATCATTGTTGATGGTGAACCTAATCTCACTATACAACTGTAGTATCATTGTTGATGGTGAACCTAATCTCACTATACAACTGTAGTATCATTGTTGATGGTGAACCTAATCTCACTATACAACTGTAGTATCATTGTTGATGGTGAACCTAATCTCACTATACAACTGTAGTATCATTGTTGATGGTGAACCTAATCTCACTATACAACTGTAGTATCATTGTTGATGGTGAACCTAATCTCACTATACAACTGTAGTATCATTGTTGATGGTGAACCTAATCTCACTATACAACTGTAGTATCATTGTTGATGGTGAACCTAATCTCACTATACAACTGTAGTATCATTGTTGATGGTGAACCTAATCTCACTATACAACTGTAGTATCATTGTTGATGGTGAACCTAATCTCACTATACAACTGTAGTATCATTGTTGATGGTGAACCTAATCTCACTATACAACTGTAGTATCATTGTTGATGGTGAACCTAATCTCACTATACAACTGTAGTATCATTGTTGATGGTGAACCTAATCTCACTATACAACTGTAGTATCATTGTTGATGGTGAACCTAATCTCACTATACAACTGTAGTATCATTGTTGATGGTGAACCTAATCTCACTATACAACTGTAGTATCATTGTTGATGGTGAACCTAATCTCACTATACAACTGTAGTATCATTGTTGATGGTGAACCTAATCTCACTATACAACTGTAGTATCATTGTTGATGGTGAACCTAATCTCACTATACAACTGTAGTATCATTGTTGATGGTGAACCTAATCTCACTATACAACTGTAGTATCATTGTTGATGGTGAACCTAATCTCACTATACAACTGTAGTATCATTGTTGATGGTGAACCTAATCTCACTATACAACTGTAGTATCATTGTTGATGGTGAACCTAATCTCACTATACAACTGTAGTATCATTGTTGATGGTGAACCTAATCTCACTATACAACTGTAGTATCATTGTTGATGGTGAACCTAATCTCACTATACAACTGTAGTATCATTGTTGATGGTGAACCTAATCTCACTATACAACTGTAGTATCATTGTTGATGGTGAACCTAATCTCACTATACAACTGTAGTATCATTGTTGATGGTGAACCTAATCTCACTATACAACTGTAGTATCATTGTTGATGGTGAACCTAATCTCACTATACAACTGTAGTATCATTGTTGATGGTGAACCTAATCTCACTATACAACTGTAGTATCATTGTTGATGGTGAACCTAATCTCACTATACAACTGTAGTATCATTGTTGATGGTGAACCTAATCTCACTATACAACTGTAGTATCATTGTTGATGGTGAACCTAATCTCACTATACAACTGTAGTATCATTGTTGATGGTGAACCTAATCTCACTATACAACTGTAGTATCATTGTTGATGGTGAACCTAATCTCACTATACAACTGTAGTATCATTGTTGATGGTGAACCTAATCTCACTATACAACTGTAGTATCATTGTTGATGGTGAACCTAATCTCACTATACAACTGTAGTATCATTGTTGATGGTGAACCTAATCTCACTATACAACTGTAGTATCATTGTTGATGGTGAACCTAATCTCACTATACAACTGTAGTATCATTGTTGATGGTGAACCTAATCTCACTATACAACTGTAGTATCATTGTTGATGGTGAACCTAATCTCACTATACAACTGTAGTATCATTGTTGATGGTGAACCTAATCTCACTATACAACTGTAGTATCATTGTTGATGGTGAACCTAATCTCACTATACAACTGTAGTATCATTGTTGATGGTGAACCTAATCTCACTATACAACTGTAGTATCATTGTTGATGGTGAACCTAATCTCACTATACAACTATAGTATCATTGTTGATGGTGAACCTAATCTCACTATACAACTGTAGTATCATTGTTGATGGTGAACCTAATCTCACTATACAACTGTAGTATCATTGTTGATGGTGAACCTAATCTCACTATACAACTGTAGTATCATTGTTGATGGTGAACCTAATCTCACTATACAACTGTAGTATCATTGTTGATGGTGAACCTAATCTCACTATACAACTATAGTATCATTGTTGATGGTGAACCTAATCTCACTATACAACTGTAGTATCATTGTTGATGGTGAACCTAATCTCACTATACAACTGTAGTATTATTGTTGATCCGCTTCGAGTCAAGCATGCAATAACTTCTCTGCACATCTCTGTTTGACAGTTCGCTTTAACTGATGACTTACGGTTGAGGGAAGATATCGGAAATAAATGATCACATACTCTCGCCCCACGTCTCGGCCCCAGTAACGATATCCTCGGCCCCAGTAACGATTCAGGAGCGCTAACGAAGACGTTTGTATATTCGCATACTCTGACTGTGTCTGCCAATCACGAAGACAGATCTAAGGATGAAATTAAAAATAATTGTAGGAATAATTTCCCTTGCAACTAGGACCTCGACATCTACTCCCATCTAATGACGAGCCAAAGTACGGCAATAATTGACCAGAGCAAATCTTCCTCTTAGTGATGGTGTCTGGCGGGTATCGAATTCAGAGACGAAATGAAATAATCGAATATTTGTTAACACTGATTCTTTATTTTATGGGTTTTTTTTAAATGTCGACCATTACTTTTTCTTCCGAAATGTTAATTAAAAATGGTTTCAAAATAATCTACTCCAATCTCTTTCCTCTTTTACGGCTTTGCAAATAATAGTTGTTGCTGATGACTATTTCTGTCACAAGTTTTAAATTAGATGGTTTGTGTCATTTTCATTTCATTTGAACACGCTAAAATTATTTTACTATAGAACATAATTGACAATGCGATGACATGAACTCGTGTTTTTTATAAAATAAATTTAAATGAATTTGAAATGACTTTTTAAAGTAATTTTATAAGTCAGTATATACCACAAACACTCCATATGAGGTTACACTAACTGGCAATTCAGAGTGGTGTCGTCATATGGTATTACGAAAACAAATGTCACGTGACAGCTGATAATATTTTACACGAACATTACACTTTTTTTTGTTCCAACAAAGGTTTGTTTGGTCTTCAGTTGTAGCAGGAAGACATATGCCAATAGCAACAAAGGTTTGTTTGGTATTCAGTTGTAGCAGGAAAACATATGCCAATAGCAACAAAGGTTTGTTTGGTCTTCAGTTGTAGCAGGAAGACATATGCCAATAGCAACAAAGGTTTGTTTGGTCTTCAGTTGTAGCAGGAAGACATATGCCAATAGCAACAAAGATTTGTTTGGTCTTCAGTTGTAGCAGGAAAACATATGCCAATAGCAACAAAGGTTTGTTTGGTCTTCAGTTGTAGCAGGAAGACATATGCCAATAGCAACAAAGGTTTGTTTGGTCTTCAGTTGTAGCAGGAAGACATATGCCAATAGCAACAAAGATTTGTTTGGTCTTCAGTTGTAGCAGGAAAACATATGCCAATAGCAACAAAGGTTTGTGCATATGAGACATGAATAAGTTGAAGAAAAAAATAATAAAATAACGAAGATAAATAAATTGTCTAACATTTATAAATTGATGGACATATATAAATTGACTACAATAAATGGAATGAATAATATAAAGACATTGCTTAACATAAATAAATTTATTTAAATTAAAAAAATTGACAAGCATAATTTAATTGAATAAAAAAAATTCCATTATAGACATAAATTTACTAAACTAAATACATTATATATAAAAATTGACGAACCAAAATTCAATAAATTGACTGTCATATTTAATTGACTAATATGAACTAGGTGACTATGATAGGAATCATCCAAAGAAAAATAACAAATGCATTTTTATTTAAATTAATACTTACTTTAACAAGTATTCCCCATGTAACCACAAGACATTACTTGGCATTGATGAGAAAAAAAATCTACATGAGTTTAAATCTGTCGGTAGTGGCCCTTTTAGCCTCCTCTTGCATATTGTCTTTGAAAAACTTTTAACAACTTAGGGGCCGTCCATAAATACGTCACGTTCCAGAGGGGGGTGGTGTAATAAGGTGTGACAGTTTGTGACAAGGGAAGGGGGAACCGGCCATGTGTGACGTCACTGTGTTTTTTTATTAAATTTTAATTATTTTGTTGATAAAAACAAAAAATTTTGATCGAAAGTGTAACGTACGCACTTTTTTTTTGGGGGGGGGGTCCCCAAAGATTTGTGACAGCGGGGAGGGGGAGTTAAAATTGGTCAAACATAACGTGACGTACTTTATGGACGGCCCCTTAAGCTTCTGTGATTTCTTTTCACATTTCATGAAATCTTTTGATAATAAATCTGTTATAATTATAATAATATAAATTATTAGTAAATATATTACCTAGGTTTATATCAATCATTTTGTCTCTAGAAATATCACAAGTATTTTATGAATTACAAATAAAACTACTGTATATCTAAATTTAAACCAATCATTTTTTATAAAAATGTCAAAATATTTTATGAATTCATTTAAAACTATATCTAATTTAAACCAACCACTTTGTATAAAAATGTCACAAATAATTTATGAATTGCATTTAAATCTATGTCTAGCCTTACACCAATCATTTCGTCTAAATTATCTCATAAATATTTTATGAATTTCTGGGAATGAACTTAATGCTGACGTCTCTTTCAGGAAACTGTAAAATTTTGAATTCTTGTTGAATGGGGCCATGTGGCCACGCGAGTTTGTACTTGGCCACAATTTTAGCTATCATCATAACCAGCTCCTGCATGGCAAAGCGTCGGCCTGTGGGTAAGCAAAACAAATGTAAACGGGGCTTATGTTTTTAAAGCGGAAATCAACTATAATTTACTTTCAAAACTTCTAAAAATACAATGGAAATTTTTCAATGGAAATCAATTAAGAATGTACAAAAATTATAAATTACGGTGAATAACGTGTAGCCCTTTAGGAAATATTTTACTTTGTCTTATGATGAAATTTACAACGTTATAATTATTAGTTTAAGGCATGAATACAATCAAAATGCTTTAACCAAAGTTGGAAACGTACAAATAGTAAATCTTATTGTAAGAAAACACATTGTCCATTTTTGATGACGTAAAGTCAGTTTTATTTTAAACAATGCCAATGAAATTATAAATGTTACATAAAATGTTATTATATTTAATTAATATACATAAACATACTCATAACAAATTGGTCTCAATGTTTCTCACCTGCGCACATTCTCCTGCCCACGCTGAAAGGTTTGAGGAGATACGGATGCTGCTTATCTACCTGTGGATCTTCTCTAATCCATCTCTCAGGTGAGAATGTCTCCGGGTTTTGGATGACGTTAGGATCCAGTCCGGAAAGGAAGTTGATTAAACACAGGTAGGTCTGTTTTGAATAGTTGAAATATAGTTGATTAAACATGGATAGGTCTGGTTGGAATAGTTGATAGGAAGTTGATTAAACACAGGTAGGTCTGGTTGGAATAGTTGATAGGAAATTGATTACACCCAGGTAGGTCTGGTTGGAATAGTTGATAGGAAATTGATTAAAACACGGGTAGGTCTGGTTGGTATAGTTGATAGGAAGTTGATTAAACACAGGTAGGTCTTGTTGGAATAGTTGATAGGAAGTTGATTAAACACAGGTAGGTCTGGTTGGAATAGTTGATAGGAAGTTGATTAAACACAGGTAGGTCTGGTTGGAATAGTTGATAGGAAGTTGATTATACACAGGTAGGTTTGGTTGCATTGAGAATGTAGACTTAATTTTGATAAATTGAGTAAAAATATTGCTCGCTTCTTCATTTAGGAAATACGTTTAGTTAAATCAATCCAATCATGTGCTAATTTGTTATAGTTGTTCTTCTTAAACGCATGTAATGATGTTTAGAAAGTAATCGATAAACCAATCATACTTACTCCTTCCGGTATCTGATAACCACCAATAACCATATCACGCGGACTAAGGCGTTGGATGTCAAGGCCGGTTGGAAATAACCTTTGAATGTCCAGTTGCATTGTCATTTTGTACGGTAAATTAAAAAAAAACGTGTTTTAAATTAACATTGACAGAAATAAACATTGACAGAAATGAACATTAACAGAAATAAACATTGACTGAAATAAACATTGACTGAAATAAACATGGACATAAATAAACATGGACAGAAATGAACATTGAATGAAATAAACATGGACATAAATAAACATGGACATAAATAAACATGGACAGAAATGAACATTGACTGAAATAAACATGGACATAAATAAACATGGACATAAATAAACATGGACAGAAATGAACATTGACTGAAATAAACATGGACATAAATAAACATGGACATAAATAAACATGGACAGAAATGAACATTGACTGAAATAAACATGGACATAAATAAACATGGACAGAAATGAACATTGAATGAAATAAACATGGACATAAATAAACATGGACATAAATAAACATGGACAGAAATGAACATTGACTGAAATAAACATGGACATAAATAAACATGGACAGAAATGAACATTGACTGAAATAAACATGGACATAAATAAACATGGACAGAAATGAACATTGACTGAAATAAACATGGACATAAATAAACATGGACATAAATAAACATGGACAGAAATGAACATTGACTGAAATAAACATGGACATAAATAAACATGGACAGAAATGAACATTGACTGAAATAAACATGGACATAAATAAACATGGACATAAATAAACATGGACAGAAATGAACATTGACTGAAATAAACATTGACTGAAATAAACATGGACATAAATAAACATGGACATAAATAAACATGGACAGAAATGAACATTGACTGAAATAAACATGGACATAAATAAACATGGACATAAATAAACATGGACAGAAATGAACATTGACTGAAATAAACATGGACATAAATAAACATGGACAGAAATGAACATTGACTGAAATAAACATGGACATAAATAAACATGGACAGAAATGAACATTGACTGAAATAAACATGGACATAAATAAACATGGACAGAAATGAACATTGACTGAAATAAACATGGACATAAATAAACATGGACAGAAATGAACATTGACTGAAAAAACATTGACAAGATAAACAAGGACGAAAATGAAAATTGACAGAAATAAACATTGACCGAAATAAACATGGACATAAATAAACATGGAGAGAAATGAACATTGACAGATATAAATATAGACAGAATTGAACATTGAGAGAAATAAACATTTACAAAAATAAATTTGGACAGAAATTAAATTTCCTGTCAACACAAAGACGAGAAAAGCTCTTCCTGATTAGGAACATTAAAAAATTATGCTTTTGAGCTAAAAGGGTAAATTATTTGATTTTCACACACAAATCTTAGCCATAGAGTAATTACTTAAATAAATAATTCCGTTTATATTAACATAATAGTTTAAAGAGAATACGTAGTTTTAATTGGTGCTGTACTTTCGGGGCTCACCGTGGTTCATTTTATATTTGTACTTGACACAACCTTTGCTAAAAATTGTAGTTTTGTGTTCATTTTATAAGATATATATTCTGGATATTTGTAGGCTACCGTTTATAGCACTAGAGAAATACCAGGGCAATATTTTTTTTTCAGTGCTCAGGTGATCTAACATTGGCCTAAAAATTTCGTTGTTCCTTACATGATATTTATACATCAAATGTGTCATGATTTTACCTCGTGGAAAGTTCAGTCATGAAAGTTAATGTTACATTTTACTGGTGCACAAAAAAAGGGACAGAGACACAGAGAGAGAGAGAGAGAGAGAGAGAGAGAGAGAGAAAGGGAGAGAGGGAGATAGAGGGAGAGAGAGAGAGAAGGAGAGAGGGAGAGAGAGAGAGAGAGGAGAGAGAGATAGAGACAAGAGATTGAGAGAGAAACATAAAGAGAGTGCCATAGAGACATAGAGAGAGACAGAAAGACACAGAGAGACAGAAAGACACAGAGAGACAGAAAGACACAGAGAGACAGAAAGACACAGAGAGACAGAAAGACACAGAGAGACAGAAAGACACAGAGAGACAGAAAGACACAGAGAGACAGAAAGACACAGAGAGACAGAAAGACACAGAGAGACAGAAAGACACAGAGAGACAGAAAGACACAGAGAGACAGAAAGACACAGAGAGACAGAAAGACACAGAGAGACAGAAAGACACAGAGAGACAGAAAGACACAGAGAGACAGAAAGACACAGAGAGACAGAAAGACACAGAGAGACAGAAAGACACAGAGAGACAGAAAGACACAGAGAGACAGAAAGACACAGAGAGACAGAAAGACACAGAGAGACAGAAAGACACAGAGAGACAGAAAGACACAGAGAGACAGAAAGACACAGAGAGACAGAAAGACACAGAGAGACAAAAAGACACAGAGAGACAGAAAGACACAGAGAGACAGAGACACAGAAAGACACAGAGAGACACAGAGAGACACAGAGAGACATAGAGAGAGACAGAAAGACACAGAGAGACATAGATTGCTTGCTAACAAATGACTGACCCTCACTCACCTAAACGTCTCCTTGATACAAGCGTTGATGTACGTTGCCCTGTTGAAGGTAACCGCTGTTAGTTGACCCAATTTAAGAATCGTTTGAGATTCTTCCAAGACTTTCTCCTGGGCAGACGGGTTTCGTGCCAGGTTGTACAGGTTAAATAGCAGAGTATGTGTGGTCTGATGAATGGTATAAATTCATTTCTTAAACTCGGTAACTAAATTCTAAAGGGTTTGTGTTTTTATATAAAAATAAATATTAATTAAATAACATTTGCAGTGCATGTTTCTTTATCATTTCTAATTAGAGTTTTATTCCAAATTAAGATTACAGAAACTTCAGCGTTTATGCTCCAGCCAAAGGAAATGAACCATACACTGTAAGAGATAGACACAGAAGGAATAGACCATGCCATACACTGTAACAGATGGACAGAGAAGGAATAAACCATACGCTGTAACAGATGGACCGAGAGGGAATAGATCATACACTGTAACAGATAGACGGACAGGAAATAGACCAGGTGTGGCCAGACTTGTAGTAACTGAGAGAGATTTTTAAAATAAAAACTGCTGAGGGCTGCATTGAAGCACTATGGGAACATTACATCTGGCTTGGAAATCTTCCAGTATTCATTGAGACATAACTTTTATAAATTGTACGCGAGCCGCAATGCGAACGTAGAAGGCCGCATGCGGCTCGCGAGCCGCGATTTGGCCACCTTTAGAATAGACCATCAAGGCCGTACCCAGACTTTTTACAAATTTTGTATTAAGACAGTACTCGTAATTTTTTATGTGCAAATTTTAATAAACTGATAAATTATCTTCGAAAAAAAAACACAAGAAGACAATCATAAGAGAGGGAAAAAAAATAACTATTGAAATAAAACAAAATAAAAACAACCCGTAAAAAACCAAGTTTTTGACTATAAATCCTTTACGTATGAGACGTAACTAAAAGAATGTTCATTATAACACGCAGCGCAAGACCATCCAAAAATACAAAATTGCAGTTGTGTCGTAAAACGTGTTTAATATAATGCGCACCGATCAGGAATAGGTTTATAAAAAGTGTTGTCAGTAAAATACGCACCTTATTGCGCGACAGAAAAGTTGTTCAATATAATACGCACCGCGACGCTCTATCTCAAAAAATAGCATGATACATAGGAATAAATAAAATAATCTAAAAAATCAATAATTTAATTACGGTACATGTGATCGATCTGAAATTTTGATACATTGTTTTTATCATCGGTACGAAACTGCCTGCAAAATTTCAGCTCGCTATCTTGCAAGCAAGTGGGTTAAAAATCGATCAAATGTTTTGGCGACAAGCAAGCAAGGTCGGCCGCAGACACCACGAGTTAATATAAAGGATTTAATAAGAAAAACCCGTAAAAAACCAAGTTTTTGACTATAAATCCTTTATGTACGAGAAGTAATTAAAAGAATGTTCATTATAATACGCATCGCCAGACCACCCAGAAATACAAAATTGCTGTTGTGTCGTAAAACATGTTTAATGTAATGCGCACCGATCAGGAATATGTTTATAAAAAGAGCTGTCAATAAAATACGCACCTTATTGCGCGACAGAAAGGTTGTTCAATATAATACGCACCGCGACGCTCTATCTCAAAAAATAGCATGATACATAGGAATAAATAAAATAATCTAAAAAATCAATAATTTAATTAAGGTACATGCGATCGATCTCAAATTTTAATACATTGTTTTTATCATCGGTACGAAACTGCCTGCAAAATTTCAGCTCACTAGCTTACGAAGAAGTGGGTTAAAATCGATCCAAAGTTTTGGCGACAAGCAAGCAAGGTCGGCCGCAGACACCACGAGTTAATATAAAGGATTTAAAAACATTGAAAAGCGAGATCAAGGTTGCGAATCTAGTGCGCAACTACAATCGGCAAATATCAACGATCTGTACTATTATCAAGAACAATTAAGGAGATGGATGCTTCAAATGGAGTGTCAAGAATGTCTACGAAACGGTTACTTCACATTTTCGTCAAATTTTGAAGCGTCTGCAAAAACAAATGTCTTTAACAGTTTTTTTAGTTAAAAAGCAATATATTGTCATAAATTTCATATTTTTGTTTCAAATCTGAATTGTATTCTCAGTTGTTTCACTCTTTAACAATTCATAAATAATTTTATTTGAATAAATGTTAATAAAATATTTTTAAAATGAGTATTTTTTTCAGCATGGAACGGATTATTTGTATTTTACATTGATTTGTATGGGAAACAATTGTTTCGTATAGCGATTGTTTCGCTTAACGAGTAAGACTCTGGAACGATTTAATCTCGTTATGAGATGTTTGACTCTACCAATAATATATGGTGCTATGACTTCAAATTTGAACGAGAATGTTTAATCAATAATTTTGTATATATGAATTATTGAGGGCGTTGATTAAACGTCTCGTCTATTTTGCCTCGTTTTCCAAAAAAATATTTTTAAAAATATATAAATAAAAATATATTGTCAGTGCATACGGTGACCAAAAAGTAGATTTTCATGCAATAAATAATTAACACTGTAAATAAAAGCTTCCAAAATAGTATTTTATTTAAAAATGCAAGTACTCGATCATTCATTTCTTTTCTTGTTAATAATGAAATCTGCAGGCGCAAGCGTTAAAGAATTTGAATTACATACATTATGGTACAGAACTGACAAGGCGGAAGACCACGATGCTATGAGGTTTATTTTAGAACATCTTCGATTTAAACCCTTCTTGGGTTTTTGTTAACAAATATCTGTAAAACACTGTTTTCGTTGATATTGAAAGCGTAGTGATGCATCAATGCAAGCTCGGTAAGTCTTTCCTGCACCATTGAACATCTCATGTAATTGTGCAAACGTCGGAGTGCACTGAACCTTCGCTCACACGCGAAGGAATTCACAGGAATCACACACGCGATTTTCAGTAAGCAATAAATATTTGGATACATCGATTCATTGCAATGTTTTATAGCTTCCATGCAATTTTTTGGTATATAGCTTTGACTCTTCCCATTGGCTGAACCTCAATTTATACCCGGTAAACTCTTCGGGCAGCACTTCTGTTGGAGGCAGATCTTGCTCATATAAATCCACATCGTCTTTCAGATCTTCATACATACAATTTCTAACAGCACTTGACACAAGAGCTAACAGTTGTGAGGATGTCCTGGTTAAGCCAGAGAACCGCATATCTAGTTCAGCAATGATGTGCTCCAGAAATGGATTAAGTTCCGCAGATAATGTCGCATTGGCGTTTCTACGCACACATTGCTTCGGTAGATTTGCTGCTTAGCAATTCTGGGCATTGAACCTTCATCTCCTACAGACTGCGCCATGATAATAATATGATCATAAGTGTTTTGAAAATAAGAATCTACATTTTATATAATCTCTCTAAACTCTTGCTTGACGTTTTCGAGACGTGACTTAGCCTGAATGATGTCAATCGCTTCTTTCTGAAGTTGGACTGTTATTACTTCCAGCCTAGATAACAGTTTGTACGTTACAACAAATGTCACAATAAATGTGAAGTTACACAAGGAATGAAGAAGCGACGTTGCTCGGGACTTACTGTCTTTGTCCCATTCACCATTTGGTCAAACTTGGATCAAATCATTGGTCGTTGTGTTTTCATCGTGGCAGTGAACTTATTTCCAGAGTGCGAAAAATGTAAACATACGATTAATAGAAGTGTTTGTATGCTTTGTGGCGCTCAGCCCATCTTGTTTTGTAAAAATCTGTAAGTGCCTTCAGTTTAGCACTGTCAAAGACTTGTGTGTATGACGTTTTTCAACAAGGCTTCGTGCTTTGGGCTATTGTTAAAAAACATGCAGGTTTCTTTTAATTTGTCAATTATGTTACGCACATCGGGAAGTCTGCACGAATGCGTGATCACTAGGTTTAAAGCGTGATTGCTGCAGTTTGTGTATACCGCCAAAAGACCTCTCGCAGAATACGCGCTGGATTTCCTGAGACAGCGCCCGACATAAATGCAGAGCCATTATAACACTAGCCACTCATATTCTGTAGTGGGATCCCCAATTCTCTCAATAATGTCAATATCTATTTGCTACAAAAAAGGGTACACATTCGAACGTACGAACGCCCCCTTGCGTACGGCCATGACCATACACTGTAACAGAAGAAAAGAGCAAGAGAAGCTTGTGGGTCCACGGTTACGTAAATTGCCCATTTGGACATTGGTACTTTAGTCACATAACGATGACATATCGATTACATAACGAGTACATAACAATGACATAAAGATCACATAACGATCACTTGTTGAACAGCTTACTGTGCTCAGTGTGTCGGTCAGCACGGACAGTACCACAGCCACCACATCCTTGTAGGTGATGTGTGGACTGCTCAGGGCGTAAGAGAGAAACTGAAACCTGTTTCCGGTGAGGGTACCGTCTGCTCTGGCCATGTTGAATTCCTTCGCTGCCTCGCTAAGCAGTTGCTCGGCTGTGCTAACAGTAAAAAAACGTCAAAGAACTTTAATAATTAAATGACGAACTTAATGCAAACATTGAAATATCTCTAAACTGTAACAAAAGCAGATTTAATTTTATTTAAGGATTAACGAATAACTTTTATTACAATAAAGTTATCTTCACACATGGTATGATTGTCTTCGTCATTAATTATTTTGTTATTTCCCTTCCTTTTTAATTTTTGTTTTTAAATTTTGTTTTTAAGACTTTGTACTGTAAGTCAAAAATCCTAATGAACATCAATACTTTAAACGAAGAAAATTTTCTTCTGGTATTGACATTTTAGTGCATGTTAAATAACTCTTTATGTTCTTGGAATTTAGCTGTTTCGATTATAGAATTGAAAAATCAAAATGTATTTCAACCAAATATAAACTAAACAATTACAACTTCAGAATCGCAAGTGATCAATTTGACCTACTAACATACTACTTTGTTTACATTCGTTTATATACCAATATATATTATTCAATGAACCAGAATTCCAAAGACACCACCAAAACTCCTTTTTCTGAAAAAAGGTACGTAATATTGATAAGCCTTTGATCAACAATAGTAAAGAAAGTAAATTAAGGAATTGAAAAAAAATTTTGACAACGATTAACAGCGGTGACCAACCTGTTGATATAATCCTCCGCCCGAAAGATTTGTTTGAGCGCTGTGGTCTGGAACAGTTTATAAAACGGTAGAGCAAAGAAGAGCTTCGTGGAGTACTTGAAAACCTTGCTGTTGTTGTCTATGAGCCGGTCACCGTCAGCGATGCCATCTTCGTCCATGTATCCCATTCGTTTATCAAAACAGTTGTGAGCGGCAGCTGGGGGGAAGAAATGACGTCATCAAAATGATACTCTCTAAGAGGACGCTTCCTTATTTTGTTAAAAATTGTAAAAATTTAATAAAGGGGCCGTCCATAAAGTACGTCACGCTCCAGAGGGGGGGAGGGGTCGTAAGAAAGTGTTACAGTTTGTAACAGGGGGAGGGGGTACGGCCATATGTGACGTCACACTGTTTTATATTAAATTTTGATTATTTTGTTAATAAAAACAACATTTTTGTTCGAAAGTGTGACGTACTTCAGGGGGGGGGGAGGTCCAAGATGTGTGACAGTTTGTGACAGGGGGAGGGGAGAGTTAAAAATGGTCAAAATTAGCGTAACGTACTTTATGGACGACCCCAAAGCTAAGTAGGAAACAATTGAACTTTTTAAAATAAAGCAAAATAAAATTTAAAAAGAAAATGAATTATAAATTTGGAAAAAGGATTTTTCAGAATATTTTACAATTTTGAGATAATTCTTAAATATATTGGGTCATTCAATGTTTATTAGTCTTTGCAGTCCAACTTCATCAATCAAAATTAATTTTTATATCAAAGCCATGTATGTAGGAGCTATTAGGGCATCTTTCCAGGATTCATTTTACAAAATATGTGCATCAACATATTGACAGGACTATGGGCAAATCGAGTTTTTTGCCTAGGAAATATCTTTTACCTGCCCCAGCTTAAACTCTTATATTAAATGTAATTATTAAAGGTCTACAACGTTGATACCAGGAAATCAACCAATCCAGAACTCAAATCAACCAATCCAGAGCTCAATCAACCAATCCAGAGCTCAATCAACTAATCCAGAGCTCAAACAAACCAAATCCAGAACTCAATCAACTAATCCAGAGCTCAAACAAACCAAATCCAGAACTCAATCAACTAATCCAGAGCTCATTCAACCAATCCAGAACTCAATCAACCAACCCAGAGCTCAATCAACCAATCCAGAGCTCAATCAACCAATCCAGAACTCCATCAACTAATCCAGAGCTCAATCAACCAATCCAGAACTCAATCAACTAATCCAGAGCTCAATCAACCAATCCAGAACTCAATCAATCAATCCAGAGCTCAATCAACCAATCCAGAACTCCATCAACTAATCCAGAGCTCAATCAACCAATCCAGAACTCAATCAACCAATCCAGAACTCCATCAACTAATCCAGAGCTCAATCAACCAATCCAGAACTCAATCAACCAATCCAGAACTCAATCAACCAATCCAGAACTCAATCAACTAATCCAGAGCTCAATCAACCAATCCAGAACTCAATGAACCAATTCAGAACTCAATCAACCAATCCAGAACTCAATCAATCAATCCAGAGCTCAATCAACCAATCCAGAACTCCATCAACTAATCCAGAGCTCAATCAACCAATCCAGAACTCAATCAACCAATCCAGAACTCCATCAACTAATCCAGAGCTCAATCAACCAATCCAGAACTCCATCAACTAATCCAGAGCTCAATCAACCAATCCAGAACTCCATCAACCAATCCAGAACTCCATCAACCCATCCAGCTCTCACATTCTATGCCCCAACGAGCGATCCATCGGTTGATGTTGGGTATCTCTCCTTTAGCGTTAATCAAGGACGGTAACTTGTTGATAAAGTCATCGGCCACTTGGTTCTGAGCTGGGAGGTAATCCAGAGACTTCTGAGGCCTGAGCATGATGTGCTGTACAACACTCCTCAGCTGATACCACTGCTCGCCGTTGCTGAGAAAAGATCTCAGATATTTAAAGTTCGGCTTGACTTAAATACACGCTAACGTTGGAATACTTCTAAGACTTTATAAATTGTGGGGATATGTTTTGTACAGATTTACACAGGTCAAAGCAGTTACAAAGAGCGACGTATTTATGATGTACATTAAGTATTTAAGTCTCTTACGATCTGGCAAGAGAATTTATTTTTATAAAAATAAACAATTCCTCAAGTGAGTAAAGATATAATAAATAAAATAGATAACTTACCAATAATTGCGCTGATTACGATCGTCAAAAATACTGCACTAACCTTTCGTGCGTAATATTTTCATTTAAAATTCTTCTAAATACATACCCTAATTAATAAATTTTGATCTGAGATTGCGTAAATGTGGAAAGAGAAATCGGAATTGTACAAAGTACTCTATTGAATGTAGATTTTGGCAAGTAAGATAAGTAAACGGGAAGGTAACCATTGCCGCAATTTGTTTTTGTTAATTAGCTTTGACCGCAACTATTTGCCCACATTCCAAAATAGCGATGTTATTTTTTCTTAATTTTTGGATCCACAATTTTCAGATTTTTAAAGAGAAATTTCTTGGAAAATTGAAAGAATTTGAATTTGTGCACACAAGGGGGACAACTAACTGCTATTTGTCAAACTTAAAAGTAGTAAGCGTTAAAAAAAACTGTACAATCATTCTAAATTGAAAATTTAAGCAATTTGTGGGTAGGGTCAAGGGTCACCTGTTCCCAAGACCTGGTGCCAAATCCTTAGCTCCTCGATAATACTGGACACACTCTAGTAACGGCGGGATGACAGGGAATCTCGGCTCTGTTTCGAAAACCTGATCAAAATATGAAAAGTGAAAATAAGTTAAAATAATACAGAAGTGTCGTATCTCACCATCATTCACTTGAACTTAACAATTACAGACGTCAATGGATCTCACCAACATTCACTTGAACTTAACAATTACAGACGTCAAAAGATCTCACAAACATTCACTTGAACTTAACAATTACAGACGTCAATGGATCTCACCAACATTCACTTGAACTTAACAATTACAGACGTCAATGGATCTCACCAACATTCACTTGAACTTAACAATTACAGACGTCAATGTATCTCACCAACATTCACTTGAACTTAACAATTACAGACGTCAATGTGTCTCACCAACATTCACTTGAACTTAACAATTACAGACGTCAATGTATCTCACCAACATTCACTTGAACTTAACAATTACAGACGTCAATGTATCTCACCAACATTCACTTGAACTTAACAATTACAGACGTCAATGTATCTCACCAACATTCACTTGAACTTAACAATTACAGACGTCAATGGATCTCACCAACATTCACTTGAACTTAACAATTACAGACGTCAATGTATCTCACCAACATTCACTTGAACTTAACAATTACAGACGTCAATGTATCTCACCAACATTCACTTGAACTTAACAATTACAGACGTCAATGTATCTCACCAACATTCACTTGAACTTAACAATTACAGACGTCAATGTATCTCACCAACATTCACTTGAACTTAACAATTACAGACGTCAATGTATCTCACCAACATTCACTTGAACTTAACAATTACAGACGTCAATGTATCTCACCAACATTCACTTGAACTTAACAATTACAGACGTCAATGTATCTCACCAACATTCACTTGAACTTAACAATTACAGACGTCAATGTATCTCACCAACATTCACTTGAACTTAACAATTACAGACGTCAATGTATATCACCAACATTCACTTGAACTTAACAATTACAGACGTCAATGTATCTCACCATCATTCACTTGAACTTAACAATTACAGACGTCAATGTATCTCACCAACATTCACTTGAACTTAACAATTACAGACGTCAATGGATCTCACCAACATTCACTTGAACTTAACAATTACATATGTCAATGTATATCACCAACATTCACTTGAACTTAACAATTACAGACGTCAATGTATCTCACCATCATTCACTTGAACTTAACAATTACAGACGTCAATGTATCTCACCATCATTCACTTGAACTTAACAATTACAGACGTCAATGTATC
The DNA here is from genome assembly GCA_944989445.1 of Ampullaceana balthica. Taxonomy (NCBI): domain Eukaryota; kingdom Metazoa; phylum Mollusca; class Gastropoda; family Lymnaeidae; genus Ampullaceana; species Ampullaceana balthica. The sequence goes on from CALYLW010000103.1 coordinate 54,973, forward strand.
TCACCATCATTCACTTGAACTTAACAATTACAGACGTCAATGGATCTCACACCAGCAGACGACGTGGCCACAAATAGATCTGGATGAACGCCACTTCAAAATTAAAGGAATAAATGTCTTCTGACGTCACACCAGTTGAATGTACTCCAGCTACTTTCTTTTGACGTCACTGCTTTTTAAAGTAATTCAGAACTTTTGTCTTAGCTATCTTATGTAACCAGGTAATGCCACAAGTCTCACCTGTCTAATGTAATCTAGGTTAAAGACGTATACCATAGTCTTGCCTGCAACAGTCTCCTTCACCAGGTCACCATAATTTTCTTTCAAATCTTTCAGGACCATATCGCGGCGCTTCACATTATGTTCATCTTGTTCGATCAGAGTAGAAATCGGAGTAATAATTATTTATGGGTACGGGTTAGGGTAAGATTTAGGGTAAGGCTTAGGTTTTTGGTAAGGTTAAAGTTTAGAGAAACCGTAAGAGTTTGTGTCATGCAACATCCTTCACATTTTATGTGTGTATAATTTAAGCCCCTCTTTTTAGAATAGCCCCTGTGAAGGTGTCATGGGACGTTTAGACACAGAACCATAAAATCTGATGTGAAGATGTCATATTACGAACAAAAACCTTTGATATTAATTTGAAAATATTCCAAAACTGATTAAAACACGCCTTAAATGTACTTTAATTTAAAAAACTGTTATAATTCTGATAAGCCAAAAGTAGGTCACCCATTTTTTTGTTAGTATTCTTTGGGATGACCTTGAGTTTTTGGATGTTTTTGTTTATGCCGGGAAGAAAGTCGGATTGACTATTGAGATGATTGGCGAAAACGGAGCCGAAAACATTAGCATCTATATCTTTATGTCAGGGCACACTTGGTTCAAAATTCGTTGACTAAAATATACTAGGGCTGCGGAAATTAAAGATTAATTTCTCGATTAATCGTTAAACATTTTTATCGATGAAAATAAAAGAAAATACTTATAACATTTAAAAAAAATTTTTTATCAATAAATAATTAATTATTAATAATTAATAATAATTTATATATATTATTTACGTACAAACGCGTAATATTATAATTATGTTATTAATTTACGTGGACCGGCAGACGTCAACTAAAAAATTGCTGACAGCATCAGCACAGTTAAATTTAAACATATAACTGGAAATTTGAGCAAACATTTTGTTTTTAAGCTGACTGCGGATGGCAAAGTCGTAGATGGTGAAAATGTTTACTGTGTTCACTGCCATAAACAATTCTCATATAAAGGATCAAATACATCGCTGACGTACCACCTTCAGCATAAACATCCGATCACGTATCCACACATGTCATAAAATTTAGTTCAAAATATTCTCAATTGTCAATGTCTGTGAGACAGGGGAAATAACTCAATGACATTTTTAAAAGTCAATTACCTGTTTTTGTTACTTCCCTTGAAATGTTCAGTTTAATGACGTCATAAATTTCTATTTTTGGCTTTAATCGATATTATCGATTAATTAATAGTTAATTTTTCAAAAGTTAACGATTAAATTTAAATTAATCCTTAACAGCCCTAAAATATGCACATTACAATTTAGTCAAACAACAATTTTTGACGTACGGCAGTGTTTGATTTAATAAGAAGTAGATAATATGATTAGTTTCAAAATATAAAATTTCAGATAAAATATAATCAGTTTTTAAAATGTAGGTGTATTTATAGAACACATCTCTTACTTAGTTTATACTTGAGCCACTGTCCAAGCCAGGGTAAACCAAAAGGACCCGGTATTGAGGAGAACGGAAGCGCCTTTTCATACTCGATTTGAGATTCCCTGAATGCGAGGTCTGCAGCTGGGGTCTGGCTGCGTAGACTTGCAGTGGAGCAAGAAATGGTGCGCATCTTTACAGTCAACAATTGAACGGGCCGCAGCATTTCAATCTGGAATCTTTATGTCCACAAAAACAAATTTCATACGTCTTCAGGTGGCTGCATAAATAAAAAAAATGAATAAATAAATAAATAAAAATAAATTTATAATAAATAATACAATAAAATTGAATTTTTTTTTAAAATGTAAACCTGATATTCATGACTCTCAAATATGAGAAATTTCGAACAACTCAACTAAAACTTTGGATATTCTTATTTTACCATGTAATATAGCGTACGTCAAGTTTTGTAATTCTTGAATATCAAACAACGACTTGAGCCTACATGCCGACAACCGAGGAGCACTTGGCAACACAGATTACACAATAGGAAGCTCGACACTTCTGCAAACATTTTTGTTTTTAAAATTAGTACGTGGAAATAGTCGGTCACCAATCTGTACAGGACTGTGAGATAAGAATTGACTTATGGAAACTTCTTGACGCTCGGTGGGATGAAAGACTAGAAGTAGATTAAAACATCAACAACAGCAGCAGCAAAAACAAAAACAGCTACATATTTTTGAGGAACAAATATTTTTAGAATTACTTTATTTAAGTATAGGGTTCAAATACTCAGCTCTTGTCATACTGATTGATGTTTTAGTTTTTGTGTGGTCAAATCATGAAGAAAGATTTGCCATCGATTCCAAGAATTGTTCTAAAGTTTAGAAATCGAATACCAGTGTTCCTCTTCAGCTTGAGATAATTATCACGTAGTTATCGATGTGTAAACATTAAAAACGAGTTAAATGAATATATGTGTTATATGAAAAAATATGTTGTATATATTGTATTAACAAATGTGTTGTAAGAACATAAGTTTTGTATCTACAAATGTGCTGTATTTACAATGTGTTGTATGGAAAAATGTGTTGCATGAAAAAATGTGCTGTATGATCCAATGTATGGCATGAACAACTGTTTTGTACGAACAAATGTGTTTTATGTACAAATGTGTTGTATAAAATGTGTTTTATGAACACATATTTGTGATACTTATAACCCAAAAGAGTTTTTCTGAGCTATCTAATAGATTAGGTGTTTTTGCTTATAATTGAGAACACAATGAAAAACAAATTAGGATTTACACAAAAATGTTTTCTGTCCATTTTAAACGATTGGCCAGCTCAGCATTAGGATAAATATTATAATCCACCTCGGCTCCAGTTTTTTTCGGACTCGCTGGTTAGAAGCTGACCCGCTTACCTTAGAACCATCTACATGACTTTAAGTACACACACATGCACATACACAGATGTACACAGACACATGCACACACACTCACACCACACACAAGTACGCACGCAGGCAAACACACACAATCACGCGCACACACACATACACACACACACACATGCACACACACATACTTGACAATGGAACTGACCACTGCGTCTCCAAAAGAAGGTCAGTTCTGTTGTTTAGGTCCCACTGCCACAAATTATAATTCCTTCCTTTTGTTGTTTATCCAATTCAGAAAGTGATTAAATTTTTAACGTGTTTTCTTGGATATTACATTGCATCAAAGTGTTTTGTTTTCATATTTTTTAATTTGTTTACGTTTCCTCAAAAAGACTGTCAGCTGACATGTTTCCTTGTTTTGTTCAGATTAATTTTTTCACGTGTCGCAAAATTTGTTGCCATTTGTTCTTACATAATCGGAATAAATTTCACCTCACCCAAACCAAAATACACGTATATTTGTTTTAACGGTAAATTTCTACATACCGTATATACTCGTTCGCAAGCCGACATTTTTTGGACAAAATCTAGGGGGGAAAGTTTGCGGGTCGGCTTACGATCGGGTCATTAACGTATTTCTGCATGGCTATTGAATATCAGTGTTGTTATTGTAGATCATCAAGGTCCTTTTCTACATTCTACAAGATTCGACTGCTCTACCAGAAGCTATAATATAATATTACACATCTGCACTTACCTTATTTAATCATTTTATGTACTTTTGTTAATATTTTAATAAATTGTTTTACAAATTTTGTTTTTCAACAACGAATTTAAATGTACGCGCTTTCGCCACTCTTTAGCAAAGAATTTTTTTTTAAATCCCCGTAACTCTTGTCTAACAAAGAGTACAAAGAAAAAGATAGGCAGTACAAAGTAAACAATACTTATGACCGATTTAGCTTTTAGTTTTTAAAAATGCGTACCATTTTGTTTAAGGTGTCCTATTAATTATTTGGGGTCGGCTTGCGAGCGGGTTATACACTTTTGTAACTGTAATTGTATTTTTACTTATTAATATGTAACTCTCTTGTAGGCATTCTCTCAATACAGAATCTTGTACACAATAATCCATTGAAGAACTTGTTTCAATAAAACAACTTTAATATGTATACTATGTACATAACATATCATTTGAGGTTATACAACGTGGAATATACTGGCATACATCCTGCCATCCAGTAAACTCTAAACTGATCTCCCAACCTTCTTAGCCAATGGGAAGGCTTCTTTCTTCCCGCGCTTTCACTCACGTGACCTCTCCGTCATCCAATCACGCAAAACAATCGTGATGCACCGTGACAAGGTTTAATATTTTTTTCTTCCAAAAGTGTGGTCGGTTTATGAATGAGCGGGCTATAGAAGGGAGTATATACCGTAAATAAAGATAACAATCGTGAGCGCTTAGACAGCTTGAGACGGACTGCGGTCAGAGTAGATTTGTTGAGAGTAAAACAAAATGAAGAGAGACATTCGAAAGATGCCTCAAAATAAAGAACCGAGTGTAATGCATAATTGAAATTGATATTAGTAATAATAAAGAACGTGTGTAATGCATAATTGAATTAATGTTAGTAATAATTTGAGAACTTATATAGCGCAGCAGCAAAGCCAGCAGCTGGGCTCACAACGCTTGACATAAAAAATACTGAAACATATATTTATAAAAGAATTCAATTTAAACATTCATATCTTAGTAAACCAAACATGTAATGACATGCTGGTGCACATAACATACAATGACATGCTGGTGCACATAACATACAATGACATGCTGGTGCACATAACATACAATGACATGCTGGTGCACATAACATACAATGACATGCTGCTGCACATAACATACAATGACATGCTGGTGCACATAACATACAATGACATGCTGGTGCACATAACATACAATGACATGCTGGTGCACATAACATACAATGACATGTTGGTGCATATAACATACAATGACATGCTGGTGCACATAACATACAATGACATGCTGGTGCACATAACATACAATGACATGCTGGTGCACATAACATACAATGACATGCTGGTGCACATAACATACAATGACATGCTGGTGCACATAACATACAATGACATGCTGGTGCACATAACATACAATGACATGATGTTCAACGTATGTTACGTTGATCGGTGTAATATAATCTTTTATTGTTAGTTACTTTTTACATAATTTTAAAAAGCATTTCATGGAGATCCATGACGTCATGTATATGAACATTGTGAAAGAAAAAATGTTTATCAAATATGAGCATAGCGTTCAGTCTCTGTTAGTGAAGTCCTAAACTATCTCTTATCACTTGACGAAACCTTTGGTTTATAATTGTAATAAACCAAGACATTGCCACCAGCATTGACAAAGGCGGAAAGGTCAAACAGACTGTACACGACTTGGTAGATACTCTCCAAACTTCCTCCCGTGTTGAACCCTGGCTCGATCCTCCTCACCACGGCGGCAAATGTTGCCGGCAAAGTGCAGAGCCATTTCAAAATATATAAAAATTGTTGAGAGCCATAGTGGAGGTCCACGATAAGTAATGCGCTGGTTTAGGTTAAAATAAATAATACAAACGAGGAGAGGGTTGTGGATGGAGGGCAATTGCTGATATTGTTTCGTTAATTTAAGTTTTTTTTCTTTGTAAATTTTAATATTTTTTAGGAGTTTTATAGGATTTTAATAGTAAATTATAGCTTTTTATCTTAGTGTGGGGTCTATGTTATGAAAAGGTCTTTTTTTGTTCGTAGTGTTTCTTAATTCTAGGGTTTCCACTAGCTTTAGTACTTCTCATTTTAGCATCATAGATATTTCTAAGTTTACGCCTGTTTTCTTTTTTTTTCTTTCTTTTTTTTCTTAATTAGAGGTTCTCATCTTTTGAGGATGAGCGGGATAGTTTTCTAAGTTTAAGGATGTTTTCTTTGTTCATTTTAGTAGTTTTAATAGATTCATAGTATTTTTTTTTAAAAATAGATAAAAGTAGTGCTTCTTATCTTAGTATCGGGAATATTTTCTAAGTTTAAGGGTGTTATCTTCCTTCCTTTTAATAGCTTGAATAGATTCATAGTATTTTTTAAACAAAGGAGTGGAGATCATCTTACTGAAGTCAAAAGGTCTTTCATGTTTCTTTTCTTAACTAGATGTGATAATCTGGTGAACCTATTCCTTGTTGGAGGAAAAGCTCCTACAGAAAATTTTTTCAAAACCTTAAGCATAATTATATAGAATTTTAAATACATATATAAGTATACGGTTATCTTATTTGATATATTATAATTTTTTAAAGATTTAATTTAATTTTTTATATAATGCGAAATAGAATGTCCTTGCGAGAGTGAATTTAATTTAATATGTTAATGGATCCGTGACTATGAATATACTTTTTTAGTTCATTCGTTCGTTCGTCCGTGAATTTTATACAATTTATTCATTCATATTATTTACTACTAATACTAATGATTTACTTATAATTAAAGTCATAATCTTAGTGTTAGTTTATTACTAATAAATACTAAGGCATATATATTTTTATACGAACCAATGAAAACAATTTATATTAAATATAAGTTTGCTAGGACTAGTACTAGTATTGTCACTGTATACGGCTCCCACTATCGAACCACCGCTTACACTCATTTTAAAAAAATGCATAGGCTTATTTATTTAATTTTTTTCAATTAAAATATCAATATAATGTTAAATTATGTGATATATTAAATTATGCGAAATGGAACGTCCTTGCGAGTATGATTGATGTAACTTAAATGAATTAGTGACTTTCCTCTGACTGAGGCTCTAGTTCTAGTTCATTTGACATTTGCTCATTCATCCGTGAACTTTATTATTTCATACTATTTACTACTTATACTATTGATGTAATTGTAATTAAAGTCATAATATTAGTGGAAGGTTATTACTAATAAATACCAAGACATTTATTTTTATAGGGACCGAAGAAAACAATCAATATTAAAATAAATATATTTGTTAATAATTGACTACTATTATGCAAGGACTAGCTAGTGTTAACCGAGGTTACGACTATCGAACGACCGCTTACACGTATCTTTAAAAAGGTTTAGGCTTATTTATTTAAGTTTTAAGTCTTCTGCATTTAAATAATTTATTCAGCTGCAAAACTAAGTGTAAAGAAATATTTTTTTGCACAAAAATTGCACCTAGAATATCGTTTTTAGTGAGATCATTGTTTCAAAATACACTGTTGTTATGGATGTTTCGGAAATGATTGACCTGAATCTAAAATTAGCCCAATGACCGAATGAGTTATGATGTTTTAGAAATGATTAACCCTATAGGATTTTGCTCATCCTATTAGTACTAATAAAAAATAAAAGTAAAGTATACAACCAGTATGTTGTCTTTCCATGTACACACATATTTATGTGTCGTTTGTCTGTATGTACTATATATATATATATGTGTATATATATATATATATGTCGTATGTTTGTCAAAACTCAGTTGGGATCTTGCAAGAGACTTTGGTGTAAACATAAAGACATCTTTTCAAATGTTGCAGAATAGAGAACTCAACAACTTTAGCAACTGACATGTATAGTAAAAAATTCTGCATGAAACGACTTTCTACATGTAACGACATGTACAGCGGCCACAAGACGTCCAAGATAACTTAAAGCGGTGGACAGTCGATATCGTAAGCCCTGATAACAAGGACATTTCTTCCCATTCTGCCGCGTGTACCGATGACCCGAGCAAAACAAGCAAAATAAAAGACACGCGAAACTAACAACTCACCTTGTTTACCGATTTAGCTAATTAATCTCGTAGACACATCTGAAATAATCCCACGTTGAAAATCGAAGTATCACTCATCAAATAAATCTATCATACATATAAAACTCAAATAACTTGTTTCTACAATTTGACATCCGTACCTTTTCCCTACCATTTTCCCCGACTAGTTGGCTACTACGACATAATTTTTCCTCACACGACTCAACTATCACTTTAACTTTTACATATGCCTAAATATAAAATTGACCACCTTTTAAAGAACTCCGGGGCTTTTTAAATTAGAATATGACGGGGAGTGTATGGTAGTAGTAAGACACACCACTATTTCGGGGTATATAACAAGACACGCACAGCGGTCACAAGACGCCCACGGTAACTTAAAAGCAGTGGACAGGTGATATCGTAAAGCCCTGATAACAAAGTCCAAAACTTGTCTCTTGATTATGTTTGACCGGTACGTAAACTATAGCTGCGCCACCCTGTGTACCGTGGCTCTCACAGGAGTCTCTTAACCTAGAATGACATCATGATAAAGGCTAGAGAAGGAAAAAATGTCAAAATAAATCATATCAACATTAAAGTATTTTGTGTGTTAAAATTGTGAATGAATAACAAATACCTGTGTTTGGATTTTTAAAAAATAAATAAATAAACTACTTTAAGAGCAATATAACATCTATCTTGACACGGCAGTCTATGACCTTTGCATATCTGGGTCTTCAAACTCATAGTGTCACTGCCCTCATGACTTACCACTCCATAGACCTAATAACGGGAACATACTTAATTTCACATTTTGGTGTCACATCATGCTATTACCAGATGCGGTCCGCACCTCCACAACCCACTAGTAACACCTCTGATGAGAAACCGGTACAATAAACCAAAAGGTTAGCGCATCGCTCCTCCATCTTTCCATACAGGGGTCGACTTAAAAACAATTTTTGTTTGAGCAATGTAAGCTTTGAGTGTTAGAGTTATGTTTTACAAAGGTGAACTCATACTGTCACATGACAGGATTTTTTTATATTAAGGCTCTAAGGTTTTCCCCCTTTTTTAGTCTCGTGTTTTTAATAGGTGTGACAGAAAGACATTGGTAAATACTTGATGTATTTAGCTTTATGTTCTGTCCACAAGGGGCCCCTAACTACGAATAGGTTGTTGTTTGGTTTTGTAGAAAAAAATTGTATATGTAAGGTTGTAATACAACCTAGACATTTTTTTCTCTAGGAGATATGAAGATGTTTTTCTATGTACGTAAAGTTCAGAAAAGTTAAGGGATTGTGAGGTAACCATTATAACATAGATTGTTGTATTTGGTGCGATGAAAGTATTGTCAGGTAAGTAAGATTTAGAAAGTTTTAGGTACGGGCGGTAATCACATCATGGACGGTTTTACCAACCCTTGGCTGAAGTTGGTCTGTTTGAGAAAACTTTAGAATCTATTTTATGTACGGGGTGGTAGTCCCTAACATGACCTGTAATGATGTATGCAATGATACAGACAAGGTCAGTAAGGGTGGTAGACGATATGGGTGTGGGGTTAGGGGATGATAGTATAAGGGTGCTTGGAAGCCGCGTTTATGTTGTCGGCAACTGAGAACGCATGTATACCGTTGGGGTAATAGTAACAGGCTTGGAGGTTACCGTTCGTGTTTGTAAAAGAGAGTAAAGGAAACGGTATTGTCTTGGTCACGAACTAAGTAGGAAGGGAGAACAAAGATATGCGGTAATTTCTTATTTCAGCGCAATTTATTTTTGTATAGCAAAAAAAATAAGTAACTTACTTTTACTAATTTAAACACATTCATTAAGTAATAAAATAAGTATTTAATGGTTAAATATTAGTTTTACATGTGTTTTGATGAGTTTAAATTACTTTAAAGGGGGTTTTAACTATAAAAACTGGTTTTAAAGTCAGACTTCTACGAAAATCGTTTTTTGTTGATATTTTTAACCACATTTGGCCAGATAATTTCACGGCCTCAGATCAAACTAAATTTTCATGTTAGCAGTAAGCTAATTACTAATAAGATTCAGAGGCGTCACCTAACGGGAAAGTCATTTACGATAAAGTATTCCCGAGTCCCCCTCCCCATTAATTAGATAAAATTAGTACTTGGGAAATAAGCCTGTTCAAGGTAAGATTTTAAAAAATATTTGATAATAATAGATATATATCTTTTGTAATGTATTTCTTGTAAATGTTTATTGACAATGTTAATGGTTGTAAAATAATGACACCTAAGGGGGGGGGATCCGTACATAGATGACGTCAAGTACCTGGGGGACGGGGTTCACACATTTGTGACGAAAATGTTGTTTAAGCCTGTTCAGGGTAAGTTTAAAAAAATGTTTGATGATGACAAACTACATCTTTTGTGATGTATTTCGTCTAAGTGTTTGACAATTTTAATGGTTGTTAAATAATGAAACTTAGGGGCCGAACATAAATGGCGGAGGGGGAGGTGGTTCACACATTGGTGACGACGGGGGAGGTGTTTAAGAACAGTGACGTCCAGGGCCGGCCTTGGCAATTGCGGGGCTCTTGGCGGCTTAGTATGCGGATTGCGCGGTGCCCAGTCTGGGTAGGGATAAGGAATTAATAAGGATTAAATGAGAAAATTAAGATAAGTGGGGCCTATGAAAGTGTGGGGCCCATTGCGGCCGCATAGGTTTGCAGTGGAATAAGACCGGCCGCGGTGACGTCACATATTAACGCTCGACTTTAAATAAAAGTTGCACTTGAAAATTTCATTGTTTACAATTCATCGGATGATATTTTATATGGCCTCACGCGTTTTGCCTCGGGCGTTCGCGGGGACAGGAGTATCGGTTCCGACACTGTAATCAAAGTCCGACGAGGTGGCCTTTTGCGTATTACGACATAAGAGTGCAGCCTTACTTAAATGGCAATAACGTGAGTTCAAACATGCTCAGGAATTTCGACTTTTAGGGGGGGGGGCAAAGCTTTATAACGTCACATTTGAGGGGGGGGTAGCTTTTTGTGACGATGTGTAACGAGGAGGGGACGGTGGGAAATCAGCCTAAATTGGGTGACGTCTTTAGGGACGGCCCCCTTATAGTCGTTGGAATTTTATTTTCTCCCCGCTTTCTTCCCATCTTTGTTTTTTTGTTTTTTTTTAAAATAAACGATGGTTGCTTTGAAGACTAGTATGGGGTTGGGGAGAGAGGGATGTGAAAACGTTCATCGCTGACGCTCACGAACAAAATATTTGCCATGAACCAGTGCAGTGGTCCCCAACCTTTTTATCGCCACGGACCCCTTTTTGACAATCGGCATGTTTAAATTATAAATACATTATGACTAAATAAAAAAAAACTTCTAAAATAAAAAAATAAAAATTAAAATACATTTATGCAAAAAAAAATAATTTAAAAAAATAAATATAAGGAAGTGATTTAACATTTTAACCCGGCTCACCGACAAAACAGCCCGGACAAAACGGCTTCGACATAACGGCCCTGGACTAATAGAGGGATTAATAATAAAAATTACAATCAAATATTATATTCGTATTTTTACTCACCGATTCAGTGTCAGGTTTAGCTCACAAGAAACAATAATAATTACATCAAAAGAATGAATTTAATAGCCTTTACTTTACTCGATATGGTACAAAGTCACGGTTGTTTGTTGACAAGAAATGGGGATGCGGTGGTCGAGTGGCAGCGCGCCCGACTGGCGTACCGATGGACACGGGTTCGAATCCATGGGAAGCGAAGGATCTGTTCCCGGGGCCTAGGGCGTCTGTGACGAAATTTATGGAGATAAAGTCATCTGCGCACGGGAACTGGGTAGAACAAAGGGGAACTCACTATTGTCTGACCCGAAACCGTCAACAATGTGACGATCCGTCCGCAGATTGTAGTACCAGTGTGACCATATTTCGTACAACTACATCTGCATCCATCCTTGGATGGGCCGACATTATTCTTGCTAACCGGAATCCATTCTGGCTTCTGGGCACCCGCCAGTACCGGGAAAGAAGTGTCGTTAATACTCAGGATCAAGAGCTGGACCTACCTCATCCCTACACCTATCGACAGGACCCTGAGGAGGACAACTCAGCAGTTACATCTAACGTAAACTGACGCCGACTAACGTACACTGCGTATGTCGAAGCCTATACGTGTGCACGCACTACACGTATAGAAGCCGGTCATTCACACTTCCGTGATCACCGATGTCACCTGGAACCATAGGTGAGAGAGTCTACCGAGCTCAAGGAATCGAACGATTCAGCTAGAGGGACCTTGCAGAACCAACTACACACTCGAGCACTGACGCAGCGCTACCCAGCTGAACGCTTCATCGCACACACTGACCAGGGGAGCTTGCAGAACCAACCGCCACACGGAGTGGGGCGCGATGACCCCATTGCAATTAAGTACCTGCACTATAAGCATAAGGTTACAAGGCTTAGCCCTAATGATGATAAGGCTAGGCCAAAGAAGGGACAGTTAATTTGTTGTATCACTATTATCATTTGGAACCAGTTTCCACTATTGTATAAATAAATTTATTGTTACATTTTTTACCCCTTTGGTCTGTTGATTATCGAGTGCAAGAGATCACTAAAGTTTATGCGTTGTGAGCGGGAAGGTGTTAATTTAAACATTACACCCCTAGACAACTTGCCAAACCTAGATACACATCTTTCTCGCCACAGCGTCCCCGAGTCCACCCAGCTTCGATTGGGTACCTAACACATAGGGAAATAAAATGCGGCTGGGTAATGCGTGGAACCCTTATAGCCGTGGCAATAACATCACAAGAAATAATTTTACAATTGTACCAGTTGTTTAAGGAGGAAAAAGTTGACCATTGCTTAAAATGCAAAAAAGAAAAAAAAATTGTGTTAAAAATGTAAACAATTTGTCTGGGGCCGTTATGTCGGGGCCGTTTTGACGGGTCACCTTTTAACTCACAACGTGTTAATTTGCAAATATACGAAACTTCGCCATGGCTTTAATCCAGATGAATGGCAGAGTTGTCTCGAACATTATTTTAAGGCTGCCGTCATCAAGTGGTTGAACTTCTTGCACACGAATGCTAGATTCGTTAGTTGACACAAGGGTCGCTGATCCATTCCTCACGAGCTCATGGTTCTTTGGTTGCAGTGGCGTAGCTAGGGTCATCTGCGCCCGGGGGCATAACACAAAGTCTGCGCCCCTTTTTGGACCGACAGATTCTGTCAGTGAGCCCCCAAGAAAATTTAGAAATTTTAATGTTTATATTTATATTGTTCATTTTAGAAGCATCTGGTATTGTTTGGAAAGCATTTACTAATACTAATCGGCATCCTTCCGTCTCGCTAGACGATGATCATCACCGTTGTGTTGGTTTGCATTTCCTCGTTTGGCTGTGCAGTCCTATCCTTGAGTGACAGTCTTTACCGCAGCTTTTGCACACGAGTTCTGTGCTTCCCAATGCCTTGGCCTTTCTCCTAGCTCTTTTGTCTGTAGCCTCCTCCATCCTTCGCTCCTCGGCTACTATGATGCCTTCTTTTACAACTGTACGCCACGTAGATCAGTCTGCTGCCTTACACTCCCAGTCACTTGTGCGTATTCTGGCTGCTTTCATGTCCCTTTGACAGACATCTTTAAATCGCAGACGTTGGCGACATGTCTTCATCTTTCCCGATGCCAGTTCTACATATAGGGTGTCCTTGGGGATGCGACCTGGGATCATTCTTTTTAAATGTCCAGCCATCTCAGGCGACTTTCAATAAGGATTGAGAACATGCTTTTGGTATTGGCACGCATCAGGACCTCGCTATTTGGCACTTTGTCCTGTCATTTAATGCAAAGGATGCGACGCAGGCACCTCAAGTGGAAGCTTTTAAGCTTGCGCTCAAGGGATGTATAGGTTATCCATGTCTCGCTTCCGTATAGCAGTTAACAGTGTACTGATGACGCAGGCTCGATAGACACACAGTTTGGTTTTCTCCATTTTCTTGGTGTTTTTCCAGACACGTTTATTTAGTTTAGCCATTGTGGCAGCTGCCTTGCCAATTCTACTGTTTATTTCGTCCTCGATGGACAGTGTATTGGACCCCAAGTAGGTGAAGATGTCCAAAGCTCCAATTTTTCATTGTCAAAATTGATGGTAGGAGGAGAACGTGTGTCTTGGTCCATGATGTTTGTCTTTTTCAAGCTGATTTGCAGACCACATTCTTTTCAGGCGTCGTAGAAGCTTGACACGAGTTGTTGCAAACCAGTTTCTGTGTGTGTTATCAGTGTCGCATCATCCGCAAAGAGTAGCTAACGAATTAGGACATCGTTTTGATTTTGGCTCGGAGGCGGGCAGTGTTGAAAAGTCCTCCATCAGCTCTGGCGTGTAACCAGATTCCATCACTGCTGTCCTTGAATGCGTATCAAAAGCATTTAGTACTATATATAATCTCATTCAAGGGCGTTTTAAAACTGCATCCAATATTCGCGGTTATTCGTCATTCGCGGAAAAGGGGGAGGGGGTAGAGAACATAAATCCCCGCAAAAAGCGAGGGAATAGTGTATTACGAACTTGAATGCACCAAAAAGTTGACGATACTGGGTGGGGCGGCAGTTGGTTTATTTATCATCATCCAGATGGCACTCGATGACACTGGTGTTCCCGCCCTTCGCCAACAAAATGTCATCAGAAAGATTGCATTTTGCCGTGTCTCTCTCAACTCGCTTGGCGTGATTCCACACGGCCGACGTATTACCCATCTTACACTGTTAGTAACTATTTAATTTATTAAAATCGTTTTTCTGCTAGGCATACACGAGTTCACGAACACAAGAAACAAACAAATAGATAGTATGCGGGTTATAGGAGTGGGAGGGGAGTGAATGGGTTTAGATAAACATAACTGGCTCCTCTCAATCGATAACTCAATGTTGTCGGTGTATTTCAAAGCAAAGCTAGTGTCCTGTCATATAATTAAAGCAGGGATGTTATAAATATAAAAAAATACCGTCTCTTTCATTTCTATGCAGTCAATCCTTATTCTCGGCGGCGCGCTCATGTTTTCCTTATTTGATTAATTAAAACATAATTGTGTTAGCGACTTTTGTTTCATGTTCAGAGAAAAAAAGATATACATGTGTATCAACATAAGTTATACTTTGTCGGGACCGTATTTTATTTCCCCTTGACAGGTATTTTTTTTCTTAAGCGTTTGCGCCCGGGTACCCGTTAAAATTGGGCTGAAATGTTTATACCAACTGTGGCATGCAGTTCTTCGGTGTTCACATTGCAGTTCACGAACAATTTATCAAAGAAAACTTTTGATTTGAAATATATGCTGTTTTATCCCTTTAACTTGAAAACGCTTTGAAAAACTGTAAGGAGGTACTGATAGCATAAAATAAAGAAGAGAAGATTTAGAAAAACTATGTAAAAAATTCCAGGGGCGCTGTTTTATATTTTTTTATGGAACGGGGTGCTATACCTAAAAAGTTTGGGAACCACTCGAAGGAGATAACGTGTATTAAAAATGAGACACATGCCGTCACGCGGTTTTGGACAATCTCCCTTTCCTACACTAGTTACGTCAGTAGAAGTTAGCCTCTCCGCCCCCCCCACCATAAAAGCCGTATTTCCTATTTGATAATGAGTCTGTTTCAAATTAAAAAAAAATTGTGGGCATTTCAGTATGCATTTAGTGAAGGAGCATGTTTCAAAACAATTTCTCGTCATTTTAGTGTATGGATTCACTCTAAAATCGTACATGAAAACATGTATAAAAAAAGAGGCACAGGAAAGCTGAAACATTTAGTTTAAGTGTTGAGCATTTAGATGTGACGTCACAGTTCTTATAAACCACTCCTCACCCCTCGTAACACATCTAAACAAATATGTGCCTCCTCTTCCCTCATCCTAGGTGCCTGACGTCATTTGTGGACGGCAACTTATGTTATCTAATACTAATATTCGGATGAATAAAAATTTGTGTGTAAAAAAAATCATGCCATGCATTATCGTCAAATATTATTAACCAACAAGTACCAAAAATTTTTAGTTAAAAAAAATATTTACTTTTTAACAAATTATTGCTTCATTATTATTTTGTACAAATATTATTGCTTTGTAGTTTTAAGTGGAGTGCCGTCTTCGCTGAAACTTAGCATTGACATATTAACTTGTTCCAGGATATGTCAATGTAACACATATCACAAAAATACACCCCCACAGTTTTTTTAAAATTTAAATAAATATCATTTTTATATGATTACCTTTTTATCATAATTTTATGATAAATATTTTTTAATTTAAATTATTTACCCAGGCGAGTGCCGCCTTCGCAGCTCAGCTGGTTGAGCCAAATTATCCAATTGGGCAACACAAAAAATAATAACTTTTAAGAAAGAAGATTTCTCCATTGGCATGCAACAATGGCGCCGTAAATCACAGAAGATGCATGAAATATACAATTTTTTATTTCGTATAAATTATAAAACAGTAGTTTAATTTGAACAAAAATAGAATATTTTAATGTTAAAATATATTTCATAGTAAGTTTAGTTGATTTTTTGGTTTTAAACTGCTCAAAAAATAAATTGCGCTGAAATAAGAAATTACCAGATATGCCGCTCGAGTAATACTAAACTTGTAGAAAGACAGACGATCGTGATAAAGAATGGGGTGGACATGTTTTCTTTAAAGTGAGGGTTATCAATTTTTCCTAGAGCAAAATTTAACAACATCATTGCTTCATCTTTCTTCCTTCGTTTGTTTGTGGTTGTAACTCTATTTCATTTTGTTGCGTGTGAGCACAGCCTACCGGGTTGGGAGAATCATGTCACTCGACATAGGAGAATCACTAATGATTCTCAGTTGTGACACAACATACTCTAAAGATGGTTATAAGACATTAACGATAGATGATAATAAGTCTGAGGACACATTATCTCAACTTAGAGAAATTGTGACTTGACTACCCCTCTGGATCGGTCACTAAGTTGCAACAAAGGAGTGACTAAAAACAACGCCAACCCAATTTGCCTCCTTTTCCCCTTTAGATTTTGTTATTACCTATTTCTTTCCCCTCTTCGCGTGTACTGTTAGGCGAAACTTAAACTTGAACTTCCCATTTTCCAAAACACTTTAACCAGACAAACATGTCAACATTAAACTTCCCCTGTGTACCATAACCCTTCTCATCTTGTTACACTCCGGGACTAATTATTTGAAACATCCCTCCTTAGGTTGACTCCTAACCTTTCTCATCTTGTTACAAACCGGGACTAATTATTTGAAACATCCCTCCTTACGTTGACTCCTAACCCATCTCATCTTGTTACACTCCGGGACTAATTATTTGAAACATCCCTCCTTACGATGACTCCTAACCCTTTCTCATCTTGTTACACTCCGGGACTAATTATTTGAAACATCCCTCCTTACGATGACTCCTAACCCTTTCTCATCTTGTTACACTCCGGGACTAATTATTTGAAATATCTTTCCTTACGTTGACTCCTAACACTTTCTCATCTTGTTACACACCGGGACTAATTATTTGAAACATCCCCCCTTACGATGACTCCTAACCCTTTCTCATCTTGTTACACTCCGGGACTAATTATTTGAAACATCCCTCCTTACGATGACTCCTAACCCTTTCTCATCTTGTTACACTCCGGGACTAATTATTTGAAACATCCCTCCTTACGTTGACTCCTAACCTTTCTCATCTTGTTACACTCCGGGACTAATTATTTGAAACATCCCTCCTTACGATGACCCCTAACCCTTTCTCATCTTGTTACACTCCGGGACTAATTATTTGAAACATCCCTCCTTACGTTGACTCCTAACCCTTTCTCATCTTGTTACACACCGGGACTAATTATTTGAAACATCCCTCCTTACGATGACTCCTAACCCTTTCTCATCTTGTTGCACTCCGGGACTAATTATTTGAAATATCCCTCCTTACGTTGACTCCTATCCTTTCTCATCTTGTTACACTCCGGGACTAATTATTTGAAACATCCCTCCTTACGTTGACTCCTATCCTTTCTCATCTTGTTACACTCCGGGACTAATTATTTGAAATATCCCTCCTTACGTTGACTCCTATCCTTTCTCATCTTGTTACACTCCGGGACTAATTATTTGAAACATCCCTCCTTACGTTGACTCCTAACCCTTTCTCATCTTGTTACACTCCAGACTAATAATTTACAAACTCCTTCTTCATGTTGACGCTAAGCCTTTCTCATGTTTTTCCCTACCTTCTAATAATTTACAACATCCCTCACATTGACTTTAAGTCTCTTACGACAACTTTCCTGCGTCCTTTTAGCAAAATCCTTATTCGTATCTAAGTATCTCATTCCATCGCTTGCTTTCTAAAAAATGTCACCCGTCCCTTATGTTTTTGCTTCATCTGTTTTAAACAGATTGAACTTACCGATGTCAAACATACTAGTAACCATACCCTTATCTGTTTGATTCAATCATTGACTCTAAAACTCACCCTATGTCATTAATTAAAACCTGCCCGACACCTTTCCACTACACTGTTGCTATTGATTTCCCTCATTCCACGGTTAAACAGCTGCGATCTCATCTCAGTCAGATCTGTTAACTTTCTAAATTTCCCTACCCATCTTTCAACACACATTGCATTTATTTACAATGTCAATAAAACCCTCCTTTACCAAAACAAAAAAGCCATAACTATCTAAAAGTTTACTACAAAAGATCCCCTACCCAAACATCACCCAAGCACCCTACTAGTGTTTTCTCGCTGTCTCTCCCAACTACAAGGTGATCCCCTACCCTCACACTTTGTTTTCTTCCTAACTTTTATCAGAACACTTGCCCTATTCAAACTAAAATCTCATCCTACTATTGTTTTCTCTCTCCCTCTTTGCTATACATTTTATACCTACTTCTCACACAAGTTACTTCCCACCGTGTTTCATATCCTACTACAACCTCCATTTAGCTTTCACCGTACGTTGTACACCTTAACACCTAACTTTTAAGACAAATTTATTGTTCTATTATATTTAACCCAACAACTCTCCTTCAAAACACTTCAGCCATCACGTCTTTGAATTCTTTACATCCAAATCATTTGCTCTTTTACTTATCCCTACCCCTGTAAAACTCATTTCCTCTAAGGATATTTATTGTTCACCATACGCTAGCTTTTCCATGTATGTATGTCCTTTACAGCTGACAAAACCAGTCATCCGATCACCATGAAACTTTCGTATACTTTTGAGTACGCTCCCGGCAACTTTTTTTTCCTTCAAAATTTAACACTCATGAGGGGCCGTCCGTAAAGTATGTCACGCTCCAGATGGAGGAGGGGGTGTAAGACATTGTGACTGGGAGGGGGGGGGTTTCCGGTCATGTGTGACGTCACGGTGTTTTGTATTACATTTTAATTATTTTGTTAATAAAAAAGCAAAACTTTGTTTGAAAGTGTTACTTACTTTAGTTTGGGGGGGTCCGAGATTTGTGAAAGGGGGAGAGGGGGAGTTAAAAATGGTCAAAAATAGCGTGACGTACTTTATGGACGACCCCTAACGTAAAACACTTACCTTATATTTGCTATATAAAAGTGAGTTTAAGCGATAGCTACTGGGTGAATTGGTGGATCTTTAAACTTTGCATTTAACAACTTGGTTTCCAATAATGAAATACTATAGGGCAATGATTTCCTAATGTCCATTCCTTCGGGGGCGGGGGCCCCAAATGTCTTTTTTTATATACTTAAATATTTTATTCCCCACTCAATTTTTAACGATCTTGAGAAATATATCCATGATGGAACTGAATTTAAATGAAAAGGTTTTTGAAGCGTACATCTTGAACCGAATGGGGTGGTGGCCCCTTAATGTTGTTTTGTTCCCTATATTAGCTATATAAAAATTAGTTTAAACATTGGATAATGAGAAAATAACTGGATTTTTACCAAAAGTAGTATAAAAAAACTTAAGAGCTATATTAGATTACTATAGGTCACTGAACTCCGAGTGTCCATTCCCACGGAGCTGGGGGCCCCAAATGTCTTTTTAACTGAACGTTAATAATTGTATTACCCATTCAATTTTACACGATATTGAGAAATATAGCAGAGTACAATGGCAATAAAAAATTTAAATTTTCAATCATTTTGGGGCTGGGGCCCTTTATAATCGTTTTAAAAAAAATATTTTGTAAGCTTTTTAATTATTAATTTATTTATCCGTTTGCTATGAAACTTTGACTTTTTTTGCACACTTTCGCAAAGGTTTCTGGCGTAATTGTTTTTAAAACATACCACTCGTTGGTTGCTTTAAATTTATTCATTTTTACTGAGATCGTTGCAACGCACGACGGGTCTGCTTGTCTTACATAAATTGTACGTGAGCCGCAATGTGAAAACAGAACAGCCGCATGCGGCTCGCGAGCCGGGGTTTGGCCACCGTTGTTATTGAACATAGCCAGCCTTGCAAAAAGTTTGGAAGCCACTGTTTAAGTTTGACCCACTTCCTAATCTCCAACAGAGATAAAACTTAATGCACTTAGCTAGATAATAAAAGTAATGCAATATAGTACAAATATAAACATACATTTTTGTAATACATATCCGTATATATAAAATAACATTTGCCATAAAAAAGATAAAAAGATTTTAAAAATATTTAAAAAAGGTTTTGATAGCCATGAATACAATAATGAATTCTTTCTGAGTTTGTTTTCTCCCTTTGATAGTTTGATTTTACAAAATGGTGCACATCGTTTTTACCATCCTCATCCTTATTTGAGCTGTAACTATGGACTCGGAGGAAATGGGCGGGGACTTAAGTTGTTTTCCCCAAATGTCTTTTTCTTGTAACAACTGTCAATTTTTGAAATTTTGACATTTATAATATATTGTTCCATAATTTTCATTTCTTTGGTTTTCATTTTAGGTAGAGTGAGTTAGTGTTAATTCTTGACAAGTGAATGATACCAGTAGAAATCAGCTAAATAAAGTGATTTTGTCTGTCGCACGAAAGTATTTTTATTCTTTTTTGTGTGTGGACTGCTGTTGTAGATCAACAAATAATCTGCACACGTTTCATAGAAAGACAAATTCATTTCAAAACATAACGAGCCAACAGCTTTGTAACAAAACAATATATTTAAAAAAACAAAAAAATGAACAGAAAATTAACGGAATTGAATATATTTGATTTATCTTTTAAAACTTAAATAATATAGTGTTAAATAAAGTATGACTTTTGTTCCAAGGTATTTGACTTGCACTTACATATTGATGCCTTATGGACAATTTCTCATTGGTTATATGTGCTTTTGTATTAGCTTTTGTCAACATCAATAATTATAACTTATCCGTAATCACCGTTTCCGTTGATTCATTTATTAATATGATATCGATAAAATAATGATTTATAAAAAAAAGCCTGATTATGTTCTGAGTTCGATATTATCTATCAAATGCTTTCCGGGCAACTATCGCTGTAAATATTTCAGTTATTTTTTATTTCTCTTTGTTGTGTTGAAAAGTCTCCTGGCCACCAGCCGGAAGTTCGTGTTGAAGTTGTAGTAAACAAACACGTTGAGGCTCGAGTTCAAGAAGGAGACGTTATCGAAGATGATGGAGACGATCTCAAACACGATTCCATAACGGCCTCCTACGTTAAACTCCGGGACCACACGCCTGACGACACTCGGCACGACCTGCGGGAAGGTGCAGGCGATGAAGATGATGGACACCAGTATCACCACTCTCAACACCTGGAGATCTTTGCCGACGAGGAAACTGTTGGAATTTTCGACGGTTGTTGACATGACTTCTCCTTGTGGCTGCTTCTCACGTCCCTGCAAGAATTTAAGTTTGTCTGTTTTGTTCTGTTGCCATGGCTCTGACGTGGTTTGTCCAGATTTCATCCCGTGTCTGAATTTAGCAGCTGAGACGAGTTTAAACTTCAAAACAAAGAGCGAAATGAGAACGAGGCTGATTGAGCCCCACGTGAGGATGTTTTTGCTGAAGATGTCGTTGACTGCCAGAGCTGCTGGTCTCAGGGAGGTAAACAACAGCACAGTTTTTGTGGAGTTTGTTCTCTGGTCGAAGACGCTCTGGAAGTCCTGGCACACCAGAAACGGCATTCGAGTTCCCAGCGATACAGAAAACACAGCACACATCACGTAGAAGGTCACGTTCTTGGTGAACGTGTTTTTAAACGTGAGCGGTATGGCCACGCAGCACGCCCGGGCGACTGCCGTGTAGACCCTGATCATCATGGACGTGTCGTAGAAGACGGTGCTGTACCAGTAGCTGGCGTAGGCCACGTCAAAAAGACTTATCGTCTGCGGGGCCACCCGGGGAAACAGTAACGTGATCAGAGCGGACCGTATCCATGCGCTGATCAGAAGAAACCAAAAGTCCGAAATCGACAGAGAGAACAGGGAGAGAGTGACGCTGTCTTTCAGACCCATTCTGGTGAAGACGATGACGTTGAAAATGTTGGAGCCGAGCCCGAAGATGAGAATTACGGGGCCGCTGAAGTAAATAAAGACGTATCTAAAGTAAAGCATAGTCTCATCACTAATGAGGGGTCTTTCGATGACCAAAGTAGATGACGTCGGGATGAATGCATTCGTTGTCGTGGCCATGTCACCGCTCAAGGTTTTTGAACTATTAAGAGAAAAGAAAAAGAAAGTTATATCTTCGAAAGCATTGTTTAAGATAAATTTTTAAAAATAATACTACAAAATATGTAAGATTTCTCATGAAATATTTTATAAATCAAATGTTTTGTTTGGCTATTTCTTCCATGTTTTCAAAGTGCTCAGGACATTTGAAAGCACTACTTTTGTTTCTCATTAAAACAACAATAATAATAACCGGCAAAGTTAATTCTTTGTTTCCTTTTTTTTCAAGTGCGCGAGCCTTTCTAAATGAAATATCGATACCAAACTATGTAAGCTTTTGACACTCCTGATCTAGATGAATGTTTACTTGTGCAGGTTTATTTTTGTATCTGAAACAAACATTATCCAGACAGTCGATGCTGGTGGAGTTCTTAACAAATATTTTGACTGAAAGCCCATATCTCACGCTCGATTTTACGTGCCTTAAACATAATTATGATGTGAAGATATTTGAAATAATTTTTATCGCAAGTCACTTGAAATACTTTCTTTTAAACGTCATAAATTGATTTATTTTTGCACATTTTCCCATCTGTCTGGAGACGTTAAAAAGAATACCTTTCTTATCTTATCTTATCTTATCTTATCTATTACAGAAGATTATTGCGTCCGCTCTCAAGTTAAATTTAAAAAATCAATCAAATGAATCCAACAAAGTAACCAACTGCTTCATTTTTCAGTCTAAACTGCTTTTTTAGCTTAGAAATGTAAACTATTTATGTCGATTACGCGAGGAGCATTTTTTATTAACCACGTTTTATTAACTCGCTTTCGTTCCTGTGGATTTGTGTGTCTGTCTACAAATTTTCAAATCTGCCAACGTAAAATTAAACCCCTTCTGATGGTTCTAGAGATCTCAAAATTTCACCACAGATATATCTTGGATGACAATGTATTGTATCCAAATTTCAGATCGATCGAATGTACCTTTATTAAATTATTGAACTTTTTAGTTTATCTATATTACACGCTTTTCCCATCCATCCTTCCTTCCGTCAAATCTTGTAACGTAAAATTAAACCACTTCTGATGGTCCTTGAAATCTCAAAATTTTACCACAGATAGATCGTGAATGACAATGCATTGTATTAAAATTTCAGATTGATCGAATGTACCGTAATTAAATTAATGCACTTTTAGTTTTTAGTTTTTGTCTATATAAAATATTATCACTCGCATCAATGAACCATGCCTCAATTCACCCTAGAGGGATATAATTTATAAAGCGTGTAAAATGTACTATTAACAAGAAGTCTTGCTGGCCGAAATATAAGCGTGATCGATTGCCGACATGGGGGTACGAAGTTCAATTTTCAGTTAGGGAAACGTTTGTTTTTTTGTATTATACATACATTTGTAATGAATAATTTTTCTTTTTACCACTATCACATTTAAGTTATTGACAATGAAGTTTAACTAATTAAATTGAATTGATAAGGTCGAAAAATACATTTTAAAAAATGTTGATACTAAAAAGTAGAAAATAAAATAATGTAAAAAAATCTTTTTTGAAAAAGGGCACGCTTTTATTTGCATATAGAAAGTGCACTAAAAAGAAGAAAATAAAATTTTCTATGAAAACAGGTGAAATCGGTGAACCTATCTACTGCACATAAAAGCGTGGGGCGCTCATCACAACTCTCTATCGTGTACAAGGCTGCGAAACATAAAAACAAATTTGTATGAATATTAATAAACAGTAAAAGTTTCACAACTTTGATCATATAAATGCTACTATCACATTAATTAGAAATATTTATCTATATGTAAGAGAATAGTTGCAATGAGAAATGATTTGTGATGGGCGCCCCACGCCTTTATGTGCAGTAGATAGGTTCACCGATTTCACCTGTTTTCATAGAAATTTTCTATTTTCTTCTTTTTAGTGCACTTTCTATGTGTAAATAAAAGCGTGTCCTTTTTAAAAAAAAATTTTTTTACATTATTTTATTACCACGTTTTCATTAACTCGCTTTAGTTCTTGTTTGTCGACAATGTTTCAAATCTGCCAAACGTAAAATTAAACCACTTCTGCTGGTCCTAGAGATTTCAAAATTTTACTTCAGATAGATCTTGGATGACAATGCATTGTATCAAAATTTCAGATCGATCGAATGTACCGTAATTAAATTATTGAGCTTCTTATTTTATCTATATATAAGCATATGCATTATCAGTCTGCTCTTGTTCACATTACGTTCACTAGCCGAATTCACACCAACCCCGACCACATCAACCATGTTTAACATCAAGGGGAGATCAGTAATTTCCAGTCTGTAAATGTTTGTCGGGCAATGCGTATTATATTTGAACATAATCAATACTTCAAAACTCACCATAGCATACACTTAGACTAAAAATAATAAAATAAATAGAAGTAAAAAAAAAGATTTTTAAAAACCACGTTTTTATAAGTGGACTAAAAAGAAGAAAATAATTTAAAACTTATAAGTTCAAGTACTTCGATTTAATATGACTAAAAACGTGGGGCGGGTGTTTGGTATATGAATTAAAGATTTCTAATTTAGAAGGCAAAAGAGATATCTATAAGTGAGAGAATGAGTGAACCGCATATGTTAAACCTCATAAGCGCCCGCCCCACGTTTTTAGTCATATTAAATGAAAGTACTTGAACTTATAAGTTTTAAATTATTTTCTTCTTTTTAGTCCACTTATAAAAACATGGTTTTTAAAAATCATTTTTTTACCTTTATTTATTTAGGTTAGAAATGTAAACTATGTCAATTACGTAAGGAGCATTGTTGCGATACATTCTATTTAAAGGCAATTGTCTAAGATGTGAATTGGTTCTCTAGTTATTCATCTATTAATAACTATTAAGCACAACTGATACTCGTATGTTTCAAATATCAGTTTTAATGGGACGAATTCGCACGAATTTAAAATTATAATTCAACCATAAAAACAGCTCTTCTAACACGACTTATTAAATACAATATAAAACTAATAAGGACCATTAAGGACAATAGTCGTTTAAACAGAGTTGGTGTAACTGTCTATCTTCCTATATTCAGTTTTTCTAGTGTTAGTTGACGATCTTTACTTTTATTGAAGTGTACGGCAGAGTCTGTTTTGGGGCTTAACGTTTAAATGTTAATTACGTGCATAGATTAGGGTCAAAGTTCACAACATATCGTCTGTATTGCCACGAGTTAATGCCCCTATTTAATTTGAAGGATTTTATTTAAAAAAAATGGAACTGTTGTTTTTACCGAGAAATTTGACTTTAAAGGAAACAATTTTTTATGACTACATATTAATTATATTATAATGTTTGTAGCTCTTTTATTCTTCAAGAAGTACTTATCTACATTTAAAGATTATCACTGGACAATACCTTAAAAAATCTCTTACTGAACCCAAGAATATTTATTTTTAAATTTAAGAATTAAAATTGTTCTCCTGAGTTTTTACGTGTATGATACATGCACGCCTATACATACCAACGTTTTTCTGTGAAATAATGTTTCAATAAAATTAATAAGGAAAAAAGTCAAACTTAATAAACGAGTTTATTTTTAAGTAAATCTAAAAGCATTTATCTCATGAATAAAATAGCCTTTTATTTGGCGTCTCCTTATAAACAGTTTATAAAGAAGAAAAATTAACACAGTAAACGTGTTATTCAAATATAAAAACTTAAATTTAAAATATGGCCAACTATTAGAAACAACGAATGTCTTCCTTCGTGTCTCTAGAGTTGATCAATTTTAAATTAGGTTATTGGTAAACTTCCTTCTAGTGTGATAAAAAACCCAGGAACATTTTAATGATGAATTATACCCAGTAGGTGAAGTATTGACTATTAACATAAATAGCCGAATATAGTTATCTTGTGTGACGTCTGAAGATCCCTGGGTACATTTTTCAACTTTACTTTAATTTTCAGGATGTTTACATAATAGAAGTGCTTTCATGGGAGTAAGTGTGTGCGTGTGTGTTTTGTATGTGTGTGCGTGTGTGTTTTGTATGTGTGTGTGTATGTGTGTGTGTGTGTATGTGTAGGCCCGGAGTGGTAGGGGCTGACTTTGATCAAATAACTAAGCAACATCTCAAATACACAATTATCACATACGTCATATTTGTCACGAGACAATTTGAGACAAAGCAGCAGTTTGTTAAGACAATGCAAACATAACTAAGGAAAATTCCCTTTTAATCGTTAAAATATGTTTACATTTCTGAAGCTTTCACTCTCCCAAAGTCGTGATTGGTTAATTAACTGTTTTTTTGTTGTTTGTTTTACAATCCTGACCACGTGACATTGTACTTTAAAAGTTCTGGTCTTATTTATTTTATCACTGCTGAAATAGAGTCTATAGTTACTAGAAACTGAATATGACTTTAATCATAAGAGAAATGGAGGCCTTGCATAAAAGATATTCCTAATATCAGTATTAGCTAATAGGTTGGTTGATAGAGTGTTTACAGTCCTATGCTATAAAACCCAGTGTGGGTAACTTTGCTGAATCAGTTTCAGGAGAGATTAATTTATTTAGACTAACATTTTTAGCAGTCCATAAACAGTGATTAAAACCTGGGGAAATCTCTTTAAAACAACTTCAATGGACAATACAATTAAAGAAGAATTTTTTCAAGAATCAATCAGTATTTGTACTATGCATGTAAATGCACTGAAAAACTACTTGCAATTATTATTTCTCATGGCATCCGTCAGGGCTTTGGAGCTAATGTCGGAGCTTTAACTCAAAGTTTAGGTCCAGGGTCATCTTCACTGGATTAGAGAAGCAAAGGCGCATAAGGTCAACTTCCGTTTCTAAGAAAGGCAAAGAGTGCTTCCTGTTGAGAACGTTGGGTTACACTGACATTTGAAGACCTTTTATTTTAGTTTTAGAGTTGTCAGTTTTTAAAGGTTTATAACACACTGTTATTGGTGGTTTATTAAGGGGGACGCTCACTGCAGACCTCCAAAGAAGAATCAATGCGCTAGAAATGAGATGCTTCAGAAAGATTTTGAACATCTCCTAAACAGCGCACATCACAAACGAAGCGGTCCGCAACACAATAAGTACTGTCATTGGCCCCTACGAGGACCTTCTCACCTCCATTAAGAAGAGAAAACTACGATGGTACGGACACGTGACAAGAAATGGAGGTCTCGCAAAGACTATATTGCAAGGCACAGTCCAGGGAGGAAGGAAAAGAGGCAGACAAAAGAAGAGATGGGAAGACGATATCAAAGAGTGGACCGGCTTGTCATTCAGCGACTCTCAAAAGGCAGCACAGGACCGGGACAAATGGCGTGAGATAGTGAGCAGTTCACGATGGTGCCCCAACGACCCAACGACGGGTTAAGGGATAGTTCAAGTTCAACACACTGTGCCCATAATAATATACCTAGCCTTTATGTTGAAAGCTTATGGTAATCAAGTAGATATTTTAAAATTAAATAATTCGTTATAATACCTAATAATTTAAAATAAAAAAACAACAATATGAACTTTCAAATAACAAATAATTATTTAGTAAACAAGGTTTCGAGAAAGTGGTAATAAGCAGAGAAGACGATTTTGCTGAAATCTTTTTATATCAGAGTAAACTTTGAGGTGTAAAAAAGTTTATAAAAAAGTTTTTTTAAAAACTACCAACAACATACGAGACACAACCAAGAGCTGTTGGGGACAATGTGTATGGGGCGGGCCCTATCACGGCGTAATTTCCCCCGAAAGTAACGCTGGTGACATCTTCACCCATGTGCACATTTTTATTAAGGGGGATGTGACGAAATCTTGCCGCCCTACGTGCTATAGTTCTAGCTCAACCACTGCGAATAATTGTCTTTGACGTCATCAAAATTCACATCCTCGGATTCTTCCTAACACAAGAAGTGACCTTAAAAATTATTTTGGTTTTTGTCTGCTTTCTACCTTAGCATGAGATCAACAATTGGAGCTGTTCTCTTCGATATATTATGTCAAGGTAGCTGGGTGATTATTTTGATTTCCTACATGCTTTCTCTCGCCTCTCTCAATCCCCTTGGCTTATCTCAGTCTCTTTCTCTTTACTCTTCTCTTGTTCTCTCCCACTGTTCCCACTGTATGAAATCAACGAAAAAAATACACGATTGTTTCTGAATTCTCTTAATATCTATTCTGTTTTCTTACATTAATTTCGATTAATTTACCAGCACACTAAGAACAGAAATCACAAGTGTGGCACTATCTGAACCACTATCTATGTTTCATTATTTTCTAACAAGTCATTGTTCTTACTTCTTACACAGACACTAAAAAAACAGAACCTTTTTAGGATTTAGCAACGATTAAGTTGGTCAATTTTATAGAATTGGATTTGTATTATCTGAAGAATGTCAGTAAAAATATCTTTTAAATTGTTCTTACTTACTTTTTTCCCCTTCAAAACTTAATATGATTTGTTGAAATTCGTATGCATTGTAATATTTTGTGTACAAACATCAGTTTTATAATAATTTAACCTGAGAAAGCCTCAAGAAATTCCCTATCACATGGTTAATGAGAAAGAAAAAGTAATTAAATACCTGCAGAGATGTCTAAACATCTTGAGTTTATGAATGAGGCATTTTGCCAAAAAATTTGGTCACTTTTTTTTTAATTTTTTTTTACGTATGAATAAGACTAATAATAGTATAAAGATGTTAATATAACGCCTGTTTTAACTGTTTTAAATATAATGTATAGTTAAGTTGTTAAGTTAAGTAGTTAAGTCTTGTTTATCTGTGTTACATATAGTGTAAAGTTAACTGTGTTAATAAAAGTTCTGTTTTAACAGTGTTAAATATATTGTATAAATTAACTGAGATAATAAAAGGTCTGTTTTAACAGTGTAAAATATAAGCGCTGGTTTAACTGTGTTATATGTAAATAATATAATGTATGGTTACTGAAAGGAAACTATAGATCCTGATTCGTCCCGGTTGTCCGTTTTCTGTTTATGGTGATGTAGTTTAAGCTAGCTACAGAGGCGGCACGTCAAAGTAGCTCGGCAGGCGGCCAGTGGAACTCGCATGAACCACAACTTAGTGCAGTGCATCAATCAAAGGAATAAATGAGGACACAATAACGACCCGGGCTTGCTGTGACCTCCCCCCCCCCTTACACTACACATACATTTATTTTTTCCTCGGCACGTATGGCAGAAGGTTAATTGTTTGGTTTAGTGAACATTATTAGATGTTCATGAAAGTAGAAAACGAAATTAAAATTTTAATACAAAGTTTTTACTTTAGGTGCTATTTCGTCCAATTTTTCATCAATTAAATAAAAACTATCAAATAAAAGTATCTCCATTCAACAGAAAAGTTTGTCGTCACATGGAGCAAGTGGCAATCTATTAGCTTTCAGATCTATTTTAAAGGCTTCATAAAATCAAAGAAACATAGAATCTCGCAAAAACAAAAACAAAATCTAAAATGCATTATTTTTTTTTAAATGCACGTTTAATTTTTATAGATATATATAATATTGATAAAAAAATATATTAAAATATATAGATTTTATATGCTAGCTATTTCCTAAGATCAAATGAACAAAGATCAGGGCATTTGAAAGTAACAAAATGAAACATGTATTTCTAAAGGGGCTGCGTTTTTCTTCGCAGCCCTTACTGTACGTTCACTAGGTGGATGTACACAGAAGGAAGTCCCTGGGCGTGCGATTCTTTGAATCGGTTGCAAACAAATTCTGGAAGGCTTCTGATATTTTTGAAGGAGTGCGACAACAAAGAAACGTAAAAAAAATGAATACATTCTTATTTGAGAGAGTTTTTGGACACCAGAGGTATAGAAGCAGCTTGTCTAAAATGGATAGTGTAAGCCAGTGGTTCCCAAAGTGGTCCGTACGGACCCCCAGGGGTCCGCGGTACCCTTCAGGGGGTCCGTGGAAAATTAAAATAGATTTGGGGGTCCCTGAACAACGTCAGGGGGTCCGCGCAAGGCTCAAAATCAAATAATAAAACTGATACATTTTTATTATTATTGAAATTAAAATAAATAATAATAAATAAAATAGTATGTGAATGCCTTTTCTACTCATTAAATACCATCTTAGGTGCTATCCTTCATGGATACAATGTTGTTTTACGTAGAAAAAGTAGTAGAACTACTGTATTTCCCACATCTATAACCAATCAAAATACTTGGTTTGTTGAAAGGTCAAGCTTTATGCAGAAGAAATGCCGAATTCCTATAACTATAAGTAGAAAAATACAAGTTTATAACTTGAATCTACGAGGGTTGCAAGGTTGTGTTTTTTCGATGTGTCGGGAAGTTATATTTATCTAAATTGTATCCTATCATCAAATATTGTTTTCAATATGGCTTTACTGTAGCATTCCATTGAAAACTAAAACGTTAATAATTTTTAACAGTGGTCTGTTACAACAGATAAGAGAATGAGTGAGCCCAACGCTGGATTTAGACTTGATTATGCTCTAAGCTATTTAAGGCCCTTTTGAAGTCTAGATATTCTATATAAGTGACAAATATGAAAAAATAATTCCGGGGGCCCCCAAGAAGGCAGGGGCCCTAAGTTATAGCTTGTTTAGCAAATAGGTAAATCCAGCACTGAGTGACCCGAAGAAACAATGCCGACAATACAGTGTTATTGAATATTTGAAGTATGAATAAATGTTTGGAAACAGATACGAAAGGTGAAACGTTATTTACTGATTTTAAAAAAATGTTTGAAGTTAAAGCAATACTCTTGAATTTCTGGCATACTTAAAACAATCTGTACCAAATGTATTTTCAGTAAATTGAGTCATTCATCAACATCAAATATTCAAAAAAAATCTTAGTAAAAGTTTGCATGGATCCCTATAATGTCATTAGAGCAGTTAATAAAATCAAAAGGAATGCCTTGATGAGAGATTATTTGCTCACTATGGTTCGGAAAATGCAGAAAACTATAATGGATTATTTATTCACACAGAAGTACGGTGGTTATCAACACATATATATTTAAATCTATTTAATGCTCTCTTTGATTCAGTGTCCGAATTCCTGGAAAACAAAGACAATGATCTGCAAAACAATAAACTAAAAAATGACATATCCTTTATGAATGATTTATTTACCCAACTTTGACGAAACTAATTTGAAACTACAACTACTATAAGGTAACCAATTAAATTTAATCAAAACTAAAAGCGTTATGTCTGAGTATGTTGCAAACCTTTTTCTGTGCAAACAAAACTTAGGAACAGGAGAATGTTCTCAGTTTTCAAATCTTTTGAAACTGGAAAATAGAGATAAAGATTTGCTGGCTTACTGTCAAAACTTAACGGCTCTTCATGCAGACCTCAGACATGAACCAAAGATTTGTAGGCATTCGTCACTATTGGATATTTCCGAATGGCAGTTGAACTCTTTAGCGCATGGACAATCTCAGGTCCAAAACAAAGATGAATACATACTAATACAGGAGCGCCTTATTGAAATATCCACAAACGAGGAACTAAAACCAATGCTTGGACTAGGATAGCACAAATTCTGGTTACAAAGTCAGATCCAAATTTTATATCATGCATTATAGATTATTGTGCAGAACTTTTGGACTGTTTTCCTGTCTTCCTATTTGGTAAAACAAATATTCAGTGGCGTTATGAACCTCACACACCTCTCTTGCCGTCCTCGGGAGGAGGGAAAGAAAAAATGCAGATTGGTTTGAGGCCCACTGGGTTACAATGAATCCCGTGACGGAGACAAAAAGAAAAGCTCTATTGCCCCACAAAGCTTCCCCAGGACCCGACACCCTGCAATGTCCCAGAAATGCCAGAAACACAGCCCGGAAGACTGCACGTTTTTGCGCTAACACTTATTGGGTGGAACTATACAAAAGCATTCAATCTGCTGCTGATCAGGGAGATATAAAAAAAATGTACGAAGGCATAAAAAAGGCCACTGGGCCCACAACATCAATGTCAGCTCCTATCAAGACAAAATCAGGTGAGATGATCACAGAACGAGACAAGCAGATGCGGCGCTGGACTGAGCACTATCTAGAACTCTATGCGACACAGAATGTAGTATCTGACTCTGCCATAGAAATAATCCCAGATCTACCAGTCCTAGATCAGCTTGATGCTCCACCGTCACTAGAGGAGCTATCGATCATGTGAGAAATGGGAAGGCCCCAGGCAACGATGGCATTCCTGCAGAAGTCCTTTAGCACGGCCAGCCAGCACTACTGAAGCCTCTGCACGAACTCATGTGTGATTGCTGGGAACACGGTTACATCCCACAGGATATGCGTGACGCCAAAATAGTCACGCTTTATAAAAACAAAGGTGATCGCAGCGATTGCAATAACTATCGTGGCATCTCCTTACTGAGTATTGTGGGAAAGGCTTTTGCCAGAGTGATCCTTGCACGCCTGCAAACTTTGGCACACAATGTTTACCCGGAATCACAATGCGGTTTTCGGGATGGCCGGTCAACCATGGACATGATCTTCTCACTCCGTCAGCTACAAGAGAAGTTTCGGGAGCAACAGAAAGCCCTCTTCGTTGCCTTCATAGATCTAACAAAGGCATTTGACCTGGTCAGCCGCAAGGGTCTGCTACGCATATTGGAAAAAATAGGATGTCCACCGCGGCTTCTCTCCATCATTGAGTCCTTCCACACCAACATGCAAAGAACAGTGTTCTTCGAATGCGCCACCTCAGAACCCTTCCCAGTTTGTAGCGGAGTCAAACAGGGCTGTGTACTGGCTCCAACACTCTTCGGTATCTTTTTCTCGATGCTACTGCGTCATGCTTTCAAGGATTCTTCGAGGGTGTAAACATACATACCAGGATGGATGGAAATCTATACAACATCAGCCGTCTCCGGGCGAAGAGAAAAGTGGAAACGGTTTTAATTAGAGAGTTGCTCTTCGCAGATGATGCAGCCCTTACCTCAGATTCCGAGATAGGTCTCCAACTTTTGGTCGATAAGTTCTCAGAAGCATGCAAGGATTTTGGTCTAGCGATAAGCCTAAAAAAAGACCAACATTATGAGACAAGGAACAGACTGCCTCCCAGCAATCTCCATTGAGGGAAACACCTTGGATGTCGTCTAGGATTTTACCTAACTTTGCAGTAACATCACAAGCACACTCTCCCTGGAAAAGGAAATTGAAACCAGAATCGGCAAGGCTGCATCATTAATGGCTAGGCTGAATCAAAGAGTGTGGAACAATGCACAGCTCACTGATAGGACGAAATTCACTGTGTACCAGGCCTGCGTGCTCAGCACACTCCCCTATGGCAGCGAGTGCTGGACGACCTATGCCAAACAAACAAAGCAACTCAACAGCTTCCACTTACGATGCTTGCGCAGGATTCTGCACATCAAGTGGCAGGACAAGATCACGAATGTCGAGGTACCCAGAAGGAGTCATATGCTGAGCATGCACTCAATCCTGAGCGAGAGGCGCCTGCGGTGGTTGGGACATGTCCGCAGGATGAGCTCGGAGCGCATTCCAAGAGCCTTGCTTTACGGCGAGCTGGCAACTGGTATGCTTGCGCTTCATGGATGTCTGCAAGAAAGACATGACTCTGGCGCAGATTGACCATAAAACGTGGGAGACCATTGCTGAGGAGCGCACCTCCTGGCGGGCAAAATTACTCGAGGGCATCCCATTCGCGGAAGCTTCCCTTGCAGCCAGGAGCGAGGAGAAAAGGGCCAGGAGAAAGAGGAGGGGGGTGGAGGGGCAGGAGGAAACGCCATCATCCCTTGAGGATGGACGGATGCCATAGTATGAACCTCATCATAAAAAACAACAACAACAAAAATAAAACGAAATAAACGACTAGAAATTGGTGTTCGTGAGGATGTGCGGTTCCTACACACAAACATTGAGTCGGTCATAAATCCTATAAAATAAAAGGCTATGTTCCGTGCGGTCATCGATAGCGATTTGTCCCGCAAACTCATATGTCTCCTACAGCCAATCATATTGAACACGTTTACGTGGGCGTTCAAAACGAGTTATTTTTTATGCAGTATTTCTTCCAAGACTTTATTTTGAGTTATGCGCGTTGGGATTTATAGTCAAAAGCTCTGTTTTTACGAGTTATTTATTTTAACTGCCAAGTAATGAATGGTATTTTTGACGTGATGCACATGTATGCCGGTCGACACGGCTGTTGGAGGGGAGTTACAACATGCCACCGAATGGTGGCGGAACGTCCTTGGATGGGCTTTGTTGCTCATAAAATCTCATCACGTTAATCCAAGTTATTACTTGTTTTCAATTTAATCTTAAACAAAAGTGATAATTTCAATAAGCACCGTACTTTTCATCAAAATGTTGCTTTTGTCATTTTTGTACTATGCATTTATAAAGTTTTTTTCACTTGGGGGTCCGTGGGTAAGTTTTGAGTATAAAAGGGGTCCTTGGGTCAAAAAAGTTTGGGAACCACTGGTGTAAGCGATATAGAAGAAAGCATTCATTCATTCATTCATTCTTTCATTCATTCATAGTTAAACAAATATTGTTATAATTAAGAAATAAGTTCGGTTGATATACCTCTGCGACGAGGTTGAATTTTTTTTTAATTTACTTAAAAAAAATATTTTTATTTGAAAGGTGTTCCAAAAAGTTAAAATTAAAGTTTATAGTACTTATATTTGTATAATTATCAAATCGATTATGAAATATAAAATCGTAGGCGAAAATTAAAGCCATTTAATTTTTTTTATCGGTGTTAGACCATTTGAAAAAGATTTAAATTCATTTAATTTTATTGAGTCATAATTATATTCTACATTGAATTTCAAAACGTTTACAAGATGTTTAATTAGAAACAGACTAAGATGCAATGGAATAAATTCAAAACAAGTTCTTATAACTTAAGTTCGGGAACCTTAGACTTAGTGAGACAAAAGAATGATATTTCAACATGTAACAATGCTTTGGCCAATAGCAATATTGCGATAAGATAATATTGGAGCTCTCGTATCAAAAGTGTTATCAAGTTCTATTTAAAATAAAAAATATATTTTTAAAAACGTTTAAAAAAACGAATTTTTGACTATAAATCCTTTATATACGAAACATAACTAAAATAATGTCCATTATAATACGCATCGAACCACGATCCAAAAATCCAAAATTGTAGTTACTTCTTAAGACACAATGATAACCTACAATACACCGGACAGTCCATTCTGAAGGTTGCATATTGGATGAAGATGTTTAACAGTGACGAGCCACTGTTGTGAAGACTCGAATCAATTTGATAATGTCTTAGAAAACTGTGATTGTCACATGTGAATGTCACGGGTGTATCATGAGTGAATTGCGTGATCAGATGGAGAGGTCACGTGAGTAATAAACGCGGGAAAAAAGGAGCATTCCCATTGGCTGAGAAGGTTGTGAGGGCAGTTGTCAGATAACTTCCGTGAGGGAAGGACGTGATGTGTGTGCTTGAGAATTCCACGTTGTATAACCTCATATTATGATTCTTGTACAATTGCATGGGCGTCGCTAGGAATTTTTCCAGGGGTGGGGGGGCAAAAAAATCCCACTTTTTAAAAAATTTAAACTGGCAATGCCATACAGGTACAATTTTCAATTAAATTCAAGTTCAGTATAAAATAAGGGTTGAAAAAAGCCTTAGAAATTAATAAGACTTACAAATTAGTGCTGGTAATAGTTAAAATACAACATTTATTAATGCATTTAATAAATTAATACTTTTTTTTCTCAAATGTAGGGGGGGCAAATGCCCCCCCTTGTCCCCCCTTTCCTACGCCCATGTGTACAAAGTATAAATATTAAAGTTGTTTTATTGAAACAAGTTCTTCAGTGGATTATTGTGTACAAGATTATGTATTGAGAGAACGCCTACAAGAGTTACATATTAAATAAGTATAACCAGACACAGTTACTGTGATGTACCGGGAAGTTTTGCAGATAACATCAAAAAGACTTATCAACCTCTTTGAAGGAGACATAATTTCATTTACCAAATACATTGTAAACATAATCATTTCTTTCAATAGAAGAAACTACTAGACATAAATGGCAAAGTGATATTTAGGGACACTTTAATTTAATTCTTATTGGAATTTCGACTATAGGTGTACCATTTTGGAGCCCTGGCCTTATATAGCTGTACTATATAGCTGTACAATATAGCTGTACTATATACCTATACTATATAGCTGTACTCTATACCTATACTATATAGCTATACTAGTCCGCAAAAGTGAATACATACCTACGTGAAGGAGAAAAATATTCTGTCAACTGATTAATGAGTACGTAATCTTCTGAAGCTTGCTTTGTCAAGTGCGTGGAGAAACACGTATTATTATGTGTTTTCTTAAAATTTAATTAAGATGCAATTATATAACTTAATATTTCCACGTGGGTTATTACTTTTCAATAAAATTATTTGATATAAGTTATAAGATTTCTTCATAAAAATACGAGATGTATATTTTGTTCTAGGTATCACATTTTGGTCACTTCATGTTCCGTACTCACAATTACAAGGTATTTTAAGGTTAATCAATATTTAATTTTCTTTCAATTAAAATATAAAACAACTCGTTTCTGCCAGATATCTGTTTCACCTAATGTACAAGATGTCCAAAAAAAATTTAATTAATTGTTATTTACTTAAGACAAGCAAAAAAACATCCCAGATGAAAAAGTTTATAAATTTTTCTTTGATAAATAACTGTTAAAAAATAAGTAACTTTACATTTAACATAAATTGTATTTAAAAAGACTTAACAATGAGCTGTTTAACTACAGTATTTAAAATATTAAGTGATTTTAAATCTCTAGAAATGAAGTTACGTATATCACTGTGGTGAGTAAAATGTTTCACAAAATAAACTCATTTAAAGTATTTTCTCAATAATAAATCAAACGGGTTTTAGGAGTAATAAATTTTTGTAGCATTCGATATTATAAATTCTTTATTAATAAATAGTTCAATAGAATTATAATTCTTGGTCTGAAAGGTTAATAACTGTATTATATATGTTAGTTGCGGAGGGGGGAGAATAAGACAAGAGTGTGTTACGGCGGGAGAGGTGGGGTTGGTTATGATTATTTGAGAGCATAGATAAATTAGTTAGAAACAGAAACATTCGTGTTACAATAGAATATGAAGCTTTTGTCCCTATAATTTTGAGAGATTCATTTCAAATCTGAACCTAATTTGATTTTTTTTTCAGGCTTAAATTTTTTAAAGTCCAACAATTGCCAATTTTTATTGAAAAATTATTTCTGTAGAACCCAACAAAATAAATAATAAGTAAAATGTAAAAAAATCTTTTTTTAAAA
This sequence comes from Ampullaceana balthica, assembly GCA_944989445.1. Lineage (NCBI taxonomy): Eukaryota > Metazoa > Mollusca > Gastropoda > Lymnaeidae > Ampullaceana > Ampullaceana balthica. Next base: position 92,917 of record CALYLW010000103.1, read on the forward strand.
AGGACACGCTTTTATTTACAAACATTTACAGACTGAAACGCGCTGATCTCCCATGTCCTTGATGTAAACACGGGAATTCGGTAAACTAGGGCTGGAGTGAAACCAGTGAGCCGTGGAGGTCAACTCTAGCAGACGACTATACATTCTAAATAGTGATAAATAGAGATAAACTAAAAATTGATTAATTTAATTACGGTACATTCGATCGATCTGAAATTTTGATACAATGCATTGTCATCCAAGATCTATCTTTGGTAAAATTTTGAGATCTCTAGGACTATCAGAAGTTGTTTAATTTTACGTTTCAAGATTTGAAGGAAGGATGGATGGATGGATACAACATACAAACAGTGTGACTTAAATAAAAGCGTGTAATAATAAAAACATTAAACGCCAGAGTTCATTTTACACAAAAAAACAATTTTTAGTCTTTTCCAAATCTTTTTAATGGTTCTTTCAGCTCATTTTCAAGTAGACGTAACTAACAGTTTAACAATTTTATTTGAAGCTAAGTTAAACTGAAAAGTAATATTATAATCTTTAAAACCTAAACAAGATATGAATGATCTATAAAAAACAACAACTATATCACAGATATGTACAAATAAATTTTAATGCATTTTTTAAAATAAAAATTAATAGATAATAAAAAAAACTGTCATTAGTAAGGACTGCTTACACAAGTAAAACGTTATATTGCCAAATTAAGTTTAATTAATGACATTTTAAATTATATTTTGTAATTTATTTTAAAAATATTTTAAATGACAAATTGATACATGATTGTGAGAACCACTGGTTTAAAACTTACATAACCCACAAGGTTACTTGAAATAACTACAGGTCGAGATGGTTATAACTACAGGTCGAGATTGTTATAGCTACAGGTCGAGATGGTTATAACAACAGGTCGTGATGGTTATGACTACAGGTCGAGATTGTTATAACTACAGGTCGAGATGGTTATAACTACAGGTCGAGATGGTTATAAATAGAGGTCGAGATGGTTATAGCTACAGGTCGAGATGGTTATAGCTACAGGTCGAGATGGTTATAACTAGAGGTCGAGATGGTTATAGCTACAGGTCGAGATGGTTATAACTAGAGGTCGAGATGGTTATAGCTACAGGTCGAGATGGTTATAGCTACAGGTCGAGATGGTTATAGCTACAGGTCGAGATGGTTATAGCTACAGTTCGAGATGGTTATAACTACAGGTCGAGATGGTTATAACTAGAGGTCTAGATGGTTATAGCTTCAGGTCGAGATGGTTATAGCTACAGGTCGAGATGGTTATAGCTACAGGTCGAGATGGTTATAGCTACAGGTCGAGATGGTTCTCATATCGTAAGGACAAATATGGAGGAATATGTCTTAAGAAAGAAAATACATTAATGCGTAAGCTAAGCTGTCTACCAAAAATAATTTTAGGGGTGGGAGCGTGTATCTTTGTTTAGCGCAGTTAGCGGCCGCAGTACACTCTACAATTAGAAACGTCAAATGAGAGTTGCATTGAAACGGCTCTAAATTATTTTTAAAAAGCGGTTATTTATGTTTACTATATGGCAGTTTTCTCTCTTCTTAGGGCGCTGTGTGCCATTAATCTTAGGGCGCTGTGTGCCATTAATCTTAGGGCGCTGTGTGCCATTAATCTTAGGGCGCTGTGTGCCATTAATCTTAGGGCGCTGTGTGCCATTAATCTTAGGGCGCTGTGTGCCATTAATGTGTCAGAACTTTCCCAAGAGTCTGATGAAATGTGGGATTTCACTGTAGATCGCACCTACCCTAAGCCAAATGACGCTAAATCGTGGTTTACTTTACTCGTGCATCACTCATTTAGTAAACTAAATGATAGTCATGGCGTTAACTTCTATGCAGGGGAATGTGTTCTTATAATTGTGTGTGTATGTGTGTGTGTCTCTGTGTGTATGTGTGTGTGTGTGTGTGTTTTAGTCCAAGGGAAAAGACCTTTCCGAGATCTTTTCTATAGTGCACCCCACCCCACCCCATCCCAGCTATTAGTGACAATCTTGAGCCTGTTGCAACTGGCTTTAGTTGCTCTTTATAATCCTGACACTATTTGTTATTTGTTTGATAACAAAAGAAAAGATGTTTATTTTCATTGAATTTCAAGAAGAACTTCCGATTTTTGCAAGACTTTAGAATAAGTAGAAATAGAATTAAATACAACTCAACACGCAGACATGGATATAACAAAAACTCTGGCAACCTGTTAGTGCCATGCTGTAACATTACACCTATGTCCACGTGTGCTATCCATGTGTAATCCACACATGATGCCCACTTGGGTTATCTATGTATCATCATAACATGTCTACTTGTTTTATCCATGTACCATCCACACGTGATGCCCACTTGGGTTATCCTTATATCATTCACATAATGTCCACTTGTTTTATCCATGTACCATCCACACATGATGTCCACTTGTTTTATCCATGTACCATCCACACGTGATGCCTACTTGGGTTATCCTTATATCATTCACATAATGTCCACTTGTTTTATCCATGTACCATCCACACATGATGTCCACTTGTTTTATTCATGTACCATCCAAACATAATATCCACATGTTTTATCCATGTACCATCTACACATAATGTCCACTTGTTTTATCCATGTACCATCCACACATAATATCCACATGTTTTATCCATGTACACTCCACACAGTATGCCCAACTGAAGGCGAATTATGTATGTTCCGCTATCTAGTGTACAAAGAAAAAATCCTGAAGAAAAATCCCATGCCTTGTTCTTTCCTCCCGTAATTTCTTCATCATCTTCATACTTTGACTTAATGATATCGGAAACGTGTACACTGCTTGCGTACGCATGTTCCATAGCTCACTGAACATCAGTTTTTGTGTTCACCATCTTGTAGTATTGTTGTGGTCGATGGGATGAAATCTCTAATTATAGCATTGTAATAGGGAAGAGAACGGGATGGTTTAGTACAAATTAATTTCCCATTCTTAACTTACAGCAAGACAGAGTAGGGCGCCGTGAACTAAATATTCATTGCTAAACATGTCGAGATCACAATCAAAGGGAGAATACAACAGTCGTGAGAACAGTACTTTTTTATTTCTACACTAGCTGACCCGCGGCGTAGCATACGCCGCTAATGATTTAGTGACGGGTGAAGACTTCCTGAATATACACAGTTGTCAAAATGAGGTGGGTTTGGGCAAACGACTGTGAGTGAATGAAAAGAAGGAACTCTGGAGAGACCCGCGGCGTATCACCCGTACAAAATGACGGAAGTGCTCAGCTGAACTATTTATTTTGAAAAAATGCACTTTTTAGGGTGCCTACGGCGCCCACCTTTTTCAAAATCCCAACTAACTTGTCCATGTTTGATCAATACGAAATAGTAAACTTTCTGAAATGTACACAAAGTATTTTATAACCTTTTACATTGTTCCCTTTTTACAAAATTAAAATATCAGCGAAAACAATGACGTCATATAATTCTTTTTTTACAGCGCATATTTAATTTGCACACCTTTTGATGCATTTGTGCAGTAATTTGGTGCGCTGCTTTCTAAAATTAGTATCTGTTGCAATTAGTACTTGCAGCTTGGTGTCTCGCAGGGTCTGACCACGAAGAGAATTATATATATAGATTTTGAAAGATTTATACTTTTTAGTATTTTTTCCAGTATTTTTGTTCCAGTATTTTGTTGTTCTGCTTTTTTAAACAAAATTGTATTTCCAAAGTGTTCTTATAATTGCTCGCTCATTTCGTATTTTCTTCTCTTAAAAGATGTGCATGATACTAGGAAGTAGTTTGTGACAGTACAATTCTACAGCTACACATTTCTACATGAACATGTCCAAAAGCCGTTACTACTCATGTTCAAGATCTCTCTAACACACAGGTTCCCAAACCTTTTTCAGTTGAAGACCCCATTTTTTTAAAGAGCCAAGTGGAACGTGACCCAGTGGTGTAGCAGTAAAAAAGGGGGGGGGGCACTTTTTAAGGGGCGGTAGATTCCTCATCATTTATTACCTTCAAAACATGAAAAGGGTAAAATAAAGAGAAATTTTTACCAAAGTTAAAGATAAGCCAGTGAAGAAAATAATAAAATAAATTAAGGAACTATCCCAAAAATGTTTGAAGTACATACTGCTACACCCCATATTGTATGTAAATTCTTCGCGCGCTAATGCCGCTGAATTTTAAAACCTTGAAACCGAAGTAGTGTGTGATTGTAGCACTGATGTGCTGGATTTACCTATTTGCTAAAAAAGCTATTGCTTAGGGCCCCCGACTTTTTGGGGGCCCCGAATTTTTTTTTCATATTTGGCACTGACATAGAACAATATGGACTTCAAAAGGGCCCCCATATCTCAAAGAGCTTAGGGCCCAATCAAGTCTAAATCCGGCTGGTACCTGTAATCGAGTCTTCATATTTACCAGCAACTCGTCACGTACAATAGAAAACCTATTGTACCATATTAAATTTAACATTCATTGATCAAACGAAATAAATAAAATTCCTGAACGTATTGAGGAACATTTGCGGTCACCATTATTGCAGCAAAATTGCTTAAGTGTCCGAAAAAATTATTATTAGCCTCACCAAATCAGACACGGAAATTACATTAAAAGTAGAGACGAGACGGCTAAGATATTTATGATTTTACCTACTTAATGGTTATTCAACTTATTCTTCATCTAAAGAATTTTTAAATAATTTATGTTATATATATTAAAAACAACGAATGAATAAACGTGTTGCTCAGCTCATTGATTTACAACTGGAGGAATATACATTTAAAAGTAACCCAGTGGCGTCACTGGGGGGGTGCGGTGGGGCGGGTCGCCCCGGGCGACACCCACACTAGTGACGCCTCTGAAATAGCCGCGCCAGAATACAGTGCTCAACACAGCCAATTTTTTGTAATTGAAATAAAATGGAAGAAAAAAAAGGTTTTAACAAATTATAGGCTATTAAAATGTATCTAAAAGTGTTTTTTGTGTGGAATGTTTGACAGATTAAATTACTGAAACAAATAATTTGAGTCATCGTGGTCATACATAGTGAAGTGACCGCTGGAGTTTGTTTTCAAGATATTCGAGATGTCCAGTAATATAGTATTTCAATTTTTTCCTGTATTTCACCTTCAGATCCATCTACCACACTGCAGAGTTTCTCAAATATGGTGATGTTTCCAATATTTTTTGTTCTTGAACAATTTTTCAGCTTGGGTAAAAATGCCCCAAAATTATCGTGAAATTCAATAATATTCGTTTTATTTCCATGAAGTTTATCTTAAGCCTATTTTGCAGTTCTCATAGATACGCTACTCTTTTCAAACAAGCTTTCGCGTTAAAATAAAATATAATTTTTTTTTAATATTATGTTTCAAAGACACGATTCGCGTTTGCTCTTCAATGCACCACTAAAAAGTAAAATTGGATTATACTGAATTGAATTAATTTTTAAAAACTGTATAAGTTGGGGACCCCACACAAAAAACCACATTGATCCCCTTGGGGTTGCAACCCATGGTTTGGGAACCCGTGTCTAACAGTTAGAATGAGCAAGTTCGATGACAGTTGTATTCCCTCATAAAAATATTTCAAGAAGCTACATTAGAATCAGTCGTGAAAAGATGCAATGAATCAAACGTCAGGACTCAACACGTTTAGGCAGTAAAATGTCAATTGTCTCCTCAAACTAAACTACAAACGATGGTTTAAATACGTGTTTAAAATAGCTAGTTTTATCTTGATAAATATTTTGTTGCTACTAACAGCAAAGAAATGTACTTCCTAAAGTAAAATAATTAATTTAATCATCTTCATAAATATTTACGCCCCTCTTCTTTAGTGTAAAAATTTCAGGTCGTTACAGCGAAAGATTTCAGCTTTACTCAACAATTATGATCTTTCTAAAGTACGAACAAAACACCTAACGCTGAAAACAAGTAATTGTGAAATTAGTGTACAAACAAGTCGCTTTATTTGTGTAAAGGTTGGTCCACACCAAAATTGGCGTATTTTATAGTGCGTTCGTGTGATGTTTGATCAAATGCTCGCGAGTATGTATAACGTATGGACCAACCGTGCCAGTACGTAACAAACTGATTGATGCGACATTGATGGACAATTAATGGTGGCATTAATCTCAGATTGTGAATAATTGTGTTTTCACCCTCAAATTTAATTGAGGCCTACCTCCCTTAACAAACACACACACAAACACGCGCGAGGTCAAATTATATTTTAATGGGCAAAGTAATTTCAGTAAACTACAAGACATCATTAAAATTCACTTCTCTTGACGAACTTTTACTCTTACACCGGTGATTATTTCCCCTGGACAGAAACGTATCTACCAATCACGTGAGTTATTAAATTGATTTGACAATTAGATGACGTACACTCATTACTTTTAGAAATTTCAAAATATTTTACCAACTTCTCAAATTGTCGGACCATATATTGTTTAGTGTGATTCGTTCATACTGCCAGACACTCTTGTGCTAAAATTATGTTGGTTTTTTGTTTTGTTTCAGTGGAGATGGCAATCTTATTATAAAAAGTGTTGCTGCTGAAAACTAAAATTAGTATTCGTATATGTATTCAAATCTTTTTCTGCAAAAATTTAATTCAGTTGTAAAAACCTTTAAAGATTTGTTTGAAGAGTATGAGTGATGAATGAAACTGTTTGCTTGTATCTCGATATTGACCTGTAATGAGCTTTAAACGGATTCCAAGAAAAGTTTGTGAGAAATGAAATAGTTTTGTTCATCAGCTCAGTCTAGTGACACATCTCTTAAAATATTTTATAAGTGTATAAAATATAGCACGAAGCAATGTACAATTAGGCTGCAACAATTAGTAGGGACATTATAAATTCTACTTGATGCTATTGTTGGAGATATTTTAGCAAACTCAACTTGTTTGATAAAATATATTTTAGCGTTAAGTCCATTTAACTAATATAAAGAAGGAATGAACACCACGGTAATTTTGAACTTCAGCCCACAAAATTCAGTATTCTCTGCCCTCGTTAGCGACGAAACGATCATCTACCTAAACATCGCGTTTTTTTACCTGTGCGGACCGGTCATCATATTGTTCGGACTCGGGTCCAACATCTTCAACATCAATGTCTTCACCAGGATGGGCCTGAGAGACGGGGTCACCGTGTCCCTGTTCTCACTAGCCATCTCGGACTTCTCGTACCTGCTGGTCAGCGCGATGAGACGGTCAGCCACCATCGTCAGCCTATTCCCCGAGGTGGCGCCACAGGTGATCAATCTATCAGACGTCGTGTACGCCAGTTTCTGGTACAGCATGATATTCTACGACATCTCCACGTTGATCCGGGTCTACACCGCCGTGGCGCGAGCTTGCTGCGTGGCAATACCGCTCACCTTCAAGAACATTTTCACGAAGAACGTCACAATTTACGTCGTGTTTGCCCTGGTCGCAGCTTCGGTGGCCATTCGTATTCCCATGCTGGCGTGCCAGGGGTTTCAGGGGGTCTTTGACAGCAAGACCAACATCACCAAGTTGGTGTTCTACTTTAACTCCTTGAGACCCGCTGCTCTCGCCGTCACCGACATCGTCAACAGAAACATCATCGCCTGGGGCGCCATCATTATCGTCGTCATTTCACTCTTCGTCTTAAAGTACAATCTTGTTTCTGCGGCTAAATTTAGACACGGGGGTAAACCCGGACGAATGACGTCATCCAATGAAAACCCCAACAGTTTTCTCGTCGGGAAAGATCTCCAGGTGGTTAGGGTCGTGATTCTCTTGTCCACGATCTTCATCGTCTGCAACGTCCCGCCAGCCATCCCAGGTGTGGTCCGACGGATCATGCCCGAGTATACCAGTGACGTGCGGGTGGTCAATGTCCTACAGGTGATAACAATCGTGCTTGATGTCGTCTCATACATCAACTCAAGCCTCAACTTTTTTGTCTACTATTTTTTCAATACAAGGTTTCGGCAGATCACCAAGAGCATTTTAAGTACATCAAAGATTAGTGTAAAGGACAAAAACTCTATTAAAGGGGGCTAACTCGCGTAAGAAAATTGACGACAAATTGTATTTTGACTAGGTCACTGTTAGGCCCCAAATTATACGCTATAAATTGTTGGACGTAATGGATCGTAACAATGTCTTTAGGCAGGTAAGGGGTCTCTAGAGGTATTAATGGCATGCAGATAGGTAGTTTATGCAATTACCAATGTCATGTAAATAGACATTTTCCAAAAGTTGCCAATGTCATGTGGATATGAAGTTTCAAAAGGTTCCAACGTCTTGCAGGTAGTTAGTGAAATCAACTGTATACAATACGCCTGTGGTTGAATTTCAAGGAGCGGTAAAAAAATAATTGCGTCGAGACGTGGTTCGTAAACGGTGCGTTATAAATATTTGTGTTCACCAATTTATTTAATTATCATGCGTGACTAATTCATGCCGATGTTTTTATCCGCATATATTTATTTTATCAATGATGAATGGTTCTCTGGAGTCTGAAGAAATAAAGTCAGGATGTAAAGCTGTTAAGGTTTATGAGCTAATGTGTCTGGTGCTTAGAGCACTTTCTAATTAATTCCACCAATCCGCTACAAACAATAAATATTAATGCTCCCATTTAGCAGGTATGCTTTTCAAAAATAATATTCTTTGGTTTTTCTTTGTTTTTAAAAAAAAACAGATGAAATCTTAATTGAATTAAAATTTTTTAAAGATTATCTTTGCCAATTTGTTTATTAAATCCCTTATATTAACTTCACCGGCGTCTCTCTCTCTCTCTCTCTCTCTCTCTCTCTCTCTCTCTCTCTCTCTCTCTCTCTCTCTCTCCTCTCTCTCTCTCTCTCTCTCTCTCTCTCTCTCTCTCTCTCTCTCTCTCTCTCTCTCTCTCTGTCTGTCTGTCATCATCTCTCTCTGTCTTGGGCGGGCGGAAAAAAACAAGAGTCAAAAAATGACCCACTTCCCGTGATCCAATCAAGCTGAAATTGGGCACACGGACCCGTCTCGCCTAACAATGCATCGTATCGAAATTTCAGAACGATCGAACGTACCGTAATTAAATTAATGCATTTTTAGTTTATCCTTATATGAGGTATGGAATTCAAATTCACGGTTTGTTATTGTTTTTTTCCCACGTGAGAGTTTGAGTTGATGCGTTGACGCGACCCATCGACGTACCCGCGTGCTTTTGTTTACAATTTGGGGATACGGTGGTCGAGTGGCAGCGCGCTCGACTGGCGTACCGATGGTCACGGGTTGTTTTTTTTTAATATGTATTTTTTGGTTATGAGAAGGCCCAAACTATACAAACATGGATGGACATATAATATACTTTTACTCGCTTTGATGTTTTCAAGACCCTGTAGCAATTTTGAGCCATTTTATCATTGGTTTATTTAAGTATTGTACTAGAAAGAGAAACGAGGTTCGCGGAAAACCAAATATCACGGCATTGCGGCTTAATAGCATGTATTATTAATTATTATTATTATAAGATTGAACCCTCCTCTCCCCCCAACCAATTTTTGTGTGTTTACTTTCTTACGATGTCTTGAGGGAACTTTGAATCATCGCCATTTAAAATCCACAAAGAAATTGCTGGCATATAACAAACGCAATTTTTAAAGTGATGACCCGTGACCGTGCATAAGTTTCAAAAGATCTGAAACTCAATTTTTGAACTAAAAATGATCGTAATCGGCAAATAAAATTGTGTTGCTTTTTTAATCGGATTTGGCCCCCCTAAAAATTCTGGAAATTACAAAAGCACCCGACAAGGACTCGACAAGGACTCGACAAGGACTCGACAAGGACTCGACAAGGACTCGACAAGGACTCGGTGATTTGCTCAGACATATAATCTAAATGTCGTTCGCTTAAATGGGACAGGCCCTGGAAATATTCTATCATCCTAAACAACATCAAGGCAGTGCTGCCAGTGACAATTTTGAGAAAAAACCTAGCCAACATGTCCAAAAAAAAACCTAGATCCGAAAGAAATAACCTAAACACGCTAAAAATAAACAAATATGACGTCACAAAACGTATCTCTCTCTCTCCCCCACCCCTAAAAAAATGATGTATTTCTTATTTGAACATGAGCATGTTTCAAAACTTTTTATTGTCATTTAAGTATGTATTTAGCGTGCTGCTGCAGTCTAAGAACGTTACACGCATGAAGTCATTTAAAACGTCGTTAAATTAATTGCAAGCAATCAAATATTTATGTGGAGCTTTCATTTAAAGTTTCGCGTTTTTTATGTGACGTCACAGTTCTTAAACACTCCCTCCCCCTTGTCACACATCTCACAAAAGTGTAACCCCCTCGCTCTCCCCTAGATGATGTGTCGTTATTTTTATGAACGACCTCTAAGGTATTAGTTTGTTCTACAAGTATTTGTAAATTATACTTACACCTGCATTTATTCACCACTTATGTCATCTTCCTTATAAACGACAATCTTTAAATTATCAGAATTCCTGGAACCATTCTTATTTTATCTAATACAGACGTTCTTTTTTTATACAGCAGATTATTGAGTCATTACTTTATCCATTGTTTATGTCTCGTATTGCATTTACATTTGAGTTTTAAATGTTGATAGAGTGTTGGTTTTCCTCGTTTGATCAGGCAACTCATTCAACTTCTGAATTCCGGACGGAAACAACGAGAATTTGTATGTGTTTGTCCATACGGACTAGGAAAAGTGTTTTTATAACTATGTCTATCTGTGCGTTGTATTAGATTATCTTTGGACTATTATAGTCTATACCATGTATACTTGAGAGAATATTCTCTCAACGCAGGCAGAAGAAAATGGTAGAGCTGTTAAGTTTTTTATAAAGTCTAATAAAATTGAATATTTTGGCTCATTCAAGATGTTTTATCATGTACCAGATTTCTTTAGATAGATGGCACCTAAGTAGCGTCACCTTTCGAATTCAGTGGAATAGAGCCATGGAGTGGCAGCGCGCTCGACTGGCATACCGATGGTCACGGGTTCGAAGCCTTGTGAAGGCAAGGATTTGTTCCCGGGGCCTAGCGCGTCCCTGAGTCACCCAACTCCGAATGGGTACCTAACACCATTTAGGCGGCTGGGTAATGCGTGGAACCCACAAAGCCGTGGCCTGTGAACGCTGCATCACTTGCCAACAGATAATCCGTCATGGTCTGTGGACGCAATTATCTTCTGCATAGAAGGAGCGTCTGTATAGATAAGATAAGATAGATATCATAATGTAACATGACTGGGCGGCTGAAACAACTGTTGCCACCTGCTGCTTGATTTTATTTTTGAAAAAATCGAATTTATTTAGGATATTATTTGCACATATTTAATAATATTTGTACTTTAACATCGTTTCATTACATTTTTGAAATAAAAAACCTAGAATCCTAGACAAGGTTGAAAAAAAACTAGATCTAGGTTGAAAAACCTAGCACTGACAGCACTGCATCAAGGGAAGAATGAAAGGACTATCAGTTGTTGTTTTTTTAAAAATCTTTTTTATACTAGTTTTTTAAAAATAATTATATTGTTAAAATAAATAAATTTTAAAAATATGTTTAAAAATACTTTTCCATTGATATATCCAACAGTATAGATTATGAAAAATATAAACATCGTATACTTGATTTAAGCTGTCCGAGAAAGATATTCAACAATAACATCAATATACATAATTCCCGTAATGGATGTAAAGCTTCTTGGATGTAATGCTGTTAAGTTTAATAGTGCACACCAAAAATTGCTGCACCAAATATAACTATTTTCGAACCTTCCGCATAAAATTGTTCAATATGATAATAAATGAATCAAATAAAAATAAATGGAAGTTCTGTATTGCGTTATTTTTTAATCTGATGTGTATTTATTTTGAAAACTTTCGTCATTTTTGACGGGTGATACGCTAGTTTTTTTAATCACTTAAGAGTCGGCATATATAAAACAAGTTTTAAAAAGCTATTAAAAGAAACATTTACATAAAGCCAGATACCACCATAGTGTTCTTAATTACGACATATAACTACAAACCACAATATATAACTACAAAATTGTGTTATAAAATACAAACAAAAGCAAAACCACACAGCTCTATTTAAATAGCATGCATAAAAAAATGTGGGGGAAAAAAGATTTTTAAAAACGTGTAAAAGGTCATCGCTCAAAGACGGTCTTTTTAAAAAGAAAGATCTGCTCCAAAAAGTAACTCTTTTTGATTCTTTCAATATAGAAATAATATTAATATTAGTAACTAGTTTGTGCTGCGGCGCCCCCTTTTTTAAGGGCGCCTACGGCGCCCACCTTTTTCAAAAGCCCAACTAACTTGTCCTTGTATGATAATATATTATATATTTACGCTAAATTATCGCTGATACCTAACGCTGAGGGACATCACTCTGCTTTTTTAAAATTTTGCGTTGTAAGCAGTGCTGATTGACTCAAATAGTTATTTTTCTGGTTCAGTAATTTGGTGCGCTGCTTTCTAAAATTAGTTAAAAAATCGTGTGGTGATTAGCACTGTAAAAATTATTATATAAATACTTTGTTTAATTTTCAGGAATATGACGTATTTATCACACAAGGATAAGTTATTTGGGATTTTAACCAAATAAAATTGTCGGCGCCGTAGGCGGCCTACAATCTCTATTTTAAATTACTGTGTGTACATTTAAGGTAGTTTAATATTACGTATCTATCATACAAGGACAAGTTTGTTGGGCTTTTGAAAAAAGTGGGCTCCGTAGGCGCCCTAAATAAAAGTGGGTGCCGCAGCACAACCTATGTTATATACATACTTTGTGTACATTTGAGGAATATTTCGTATTTATCATACAAGGATAAATTACTTGGGCTTTTGACATAAAATTTAAATTAAAAAAAATAAAAAAAAGAAACAAAACAAAAACCTATTATAAAATACTTTGTGTACATTTAAGAAATTTTAATATTACGTATTGATCATACAAGGACAAGTTAGTGGGCTTTTGAAAAAGGTGGGCGCCGTAGGCGCCCTTAAAAAAGGGGGCGACGCAGGCGCCAAGGCGCCGCAGCACAACCTAGTATATATTATATATTTACGCTCATTTGTCACTGCCGCCTAACGTTGAGGGAAATCACTCTGCTTTTTTAAAATTTTGCGTTGTAAGCAGTGCTGATTGACGCAAATAGTTATTTTTTGGTGCAGTAATTTGGTGCGCTGCTTTCGAAAATTTCTCGCCGTAAAAATATATATAACGTCATTATTTGAGCTCATATTTTAAATTTGGAAAATGGAACGATGTAAAAAGAGGGTTTGAGGATTGTTAATAATAAAATACGTTGTGTACATTTCAGTAAATTTAATATTTCGTATTTATCAAACAAGGATAAGTTACTTGGGCTTTTGACAAAAAAAAGTGCCCCTATTATAAAATAATTTATGTACATTTCAGGAATATTTCGTATTTATCATACAAAGATAAGTTATTTTGGCTTTTGAGAAAGGTGGGCGCCGTAGGCGCCCTAAAAATTGGGTGCCGCAGGCGCCGCAGGCGCCACGGCGCCACAGCACAACCTATATAATATATTTACGCTCAATTATGTAGCCTAACGCTAAGGAACATCACTCTGCTTTTTAAAAAAAATTGGATAATCATTTTGGTTTCCAGATTAACATTAAACACCCTCCACACTATATATTATATATTTACGCTCATTTGTCACTGCCGCCTAACGTTGAGGGAAATCACTCTGCTTTTTTTAAATTTTGCGTTGTAAGCAGTGCTGATTGACGCAAATAGTTATTTTTTGGTGCAGTAATTTGGTGCGCTGCTTTCGAAAATTAGTTTAAAAATCGTGTGGTGATTAGCACTGTAAAAAATATTATATAAATACTTTGTTTATCATGCAAGGATAAGTTACTTAGACTTTGACCACACAAAAAAGTGGTAACCGTAGTCGCCCTACAACCCCTATTATAAAAGACTTTTTGTACATTTAAGGAAGTTTAATTTTACGTATCTATCATACAAGGACAAGTTTGTTGGGCTTTTGAAAAAAGTGGGCGCCGCAGGCGCATTAAATAAAAGTTGGCGCCGCAGGCGCCACGGCGCCGCAGCACAATCTAGTATATATATGATAATAGTCCAAGTCACTGGCTGGCTGGCTGGAAGGATGTGGAACGCTATGACGTCATTTTTTGAGCTTATATTTTAATACAAGGCGTGCATAAAAAGGTGTGCAAAATAATTATAAATTAAAGACGCGCTGTAAAAAAATATATATTATATGACATCATTTTTTTAGCTTACATTTTAATTTTTGAAAAGGGAACGATGTAAAAATATAATTTGATGATTTATAATTATAGAATACTTTGTGAACATTTCAGAAAGTTTAATATTTCGTATTTATCAAACAATGATAAGTTACTTGGGCTTTTGACAAAAAAGGGTAGGCGCCGTAGTCGCCCCACAGCTGCAGTGAGCGCCGTAGGCGCCCTACAATCCCTATTATAAAATACTTTGTGTACATTTCAGTATGTTCAATATTAAGTATTTATCAAACAAGGATAAGTTAGTTGGGCATTTGAAAAAAGTGGGTGCCGCAGGCGCCACGGCGCCGCAGCACAACCTAGTTATAAATAATTAAACAATTTCATGCGGACGTTCGATAAGAGGTATTTTTGGTGCAGTAATTTGGTGCGCTGCTTTCTAAAATTACTTTAAAAATCGTGTGGTGATTAGCACTATAAAAAAATATTATATCTACATACTTTGTGTACATTTCAGGAATATTTCGTATTTCCCATATAAGGATATGTTACTTAAGCTTTTGCAATAAAAAAAAACTCTATTATAAAATACTTTGTGTAGATTTAAGAACGATTAATATTACGTATTTATTATACAAGGACAAGTTAGTTGGGCTTTTGAAAAAGGTGGGCGCCATAGGCGCCCTTAAAAAAAGGGGGCGCCGCAGGCGCCACGGAGCCGCAGCACAAACTAGTCATCATATATATATTTACGCTCAATTATGTAGCCTAACGCTAAGGGACATCACTCTGCTTCTTTTTAATTTTGCGTTGTAAGCAGTGCTGATTGACTCAAATAGTTATTATTTTTTGGTGCAGTAATTTGGTGCGCTGCTTTCTAAAATTAGTTAAAAAATCGTGTGGTGATTAGCACTGTAAAAATTATTATATAAATACTTTGTTTAATTTTCAGGAATATTTCGTATTTATCACACAAGGATAAGTTATTTGGGATTTTAACCAAATAAAAAAAGTCGGCGCCGTAGGCGGCCTACAATCTCTATTTTAAATTACTTTGTGTACATTTAAGGTAGTTTAATATTACGTATCTATCATACAAGGACAAGTTTGTTGGGCTTTTGAAAAAAGTGGGCTCCGTAGGCGCCCTAAATAAAAGTGGGCGCCGCAGCACAACCTATATTATATACATACTTTGTGTACATTTGAGGAATATTTCGTATTTATCATACAAGGATAAGTTACTTGGGCTTTTGACATAAAATTTATTTAAAAAAAGAAACAAAACAAATACCTATTATAAAATACTTTGTGTACATTTAAGAAATTTTAATATTACGTATTGATCATACAAGGACAAGTTAGTGGGCTTTTGAAAAAGGTGGGCGCCTTAGGCGCCCTTGAAAACGGGGGCGCCGTAGGCGCCAAGGCGCGGCAGCACAACCTAGTATATATTATATATTTACGCTCATTTGTCACTGCCGCCTAACGTTGAGGGAAATCACTCTGCTTTTTTTAAAATTTTGCGTTGTAAGCAGTGCTGATTGACGCAAATAGTTATTTTTGGTGCAGTAATTTGGTGCGCTGCTTTCGAAAATTTCTCGCCGTAAAAAGATATATAACGTCATTATTTGAGCTCATATTTTAATTTTGGAAAATGGAACGATGTAAAAAGAGGATTTGAGGATTGTTAATAATAAAATACGTTGTGTACATTTCAGGAAATTTAATATTTCGTATTTATCAAACAAGGATAAGTTACTTGGGCTTTTGACAAAAAAAAAGTGCCGCTATTATAAAATAATTTATGTACATTTCAGGAATATTTCGTATTTATCATACAAAGATAAGTTATTTTGGCTTTTGAAAAAGGTGGGCGCCGTGGGCGCCCTAAAAAAGTGGGTGCCGCAGGCCCCACGGCGCCACAGCACAACCTATATCATATATTTACGCTCAATTATGTAGCCTAACGCTAAGGAACATCACTCTGCTTTTTTAAAAAAATTGGATAATCATTTTGGTTTCCAGATTAACATTAAACACCCTCCACACTATATATTATATATTTACGCTCATTTGTCACTGCCGCCTAACGTTGAGGGAAATCACTCTGCTTTTTTTAAATTTTGCGTTGTAAGCAGTGCTGATTGACGCAAATAGTTATTTTTTGGTGCAGTAATTTGGTGCGCTGCTTTCGAAAATTAGTTTAAAAATCGTGGGGTGATTAGCACTGTAAAAAATATTATATAAATACTTTGTTTATCATGCAAGGATAAGTTACTTAGACTTTGACCACAAAAAAAAGTGGTAACCGTAGTCGCCCTACAACCCCTATTATAAAAGACTTTTTGTACATTTAAGGAAGTTTAATTTTACGTATCTATCATACAAGGACAAGTTTGTTGGGCTTTAAAAAAAGTGGGCGCCGCAGGCGCATTAAATAAAAGTTGGCGCCGCAGGCGCCACGGCGCCGCAGCACAATCTAGTATATATATGATAATAGTCCAAGTCACTGGCTGGCTGGCTGGAAGAATGTGGAACGCTATGACGTCATTTTTTGAGCTTATATTTTAATACAAGGCGTGCATAAAAAGGTGTGCAAAATAATTATAAATTAAAGACGCGCTGTAAAAAAAATATATATTATATGACATCATTTTTTTAGCTTACATTTTAATTTTTGAAAAGGGAACGATGTAAAAATATAATTTGATGATTTATAATTATAGAATACTTTGTGAACATTTCAGAAAGTTTAATATTTCGTATTTATCAAACAATGATAAGTTACTTGGGCTTTTGACAAAAAAGGGTAGGCGCCGTAGTCGCCCCACAGCTGCAGTGAGCGCCGTAGGCGCCCTACAATCCCTATTATAAAATACTTTGTGTAAATTTAAGAACGATTAATATTACGTATTTATTATGCAAGGACAAGTTAGTTGGGCTTTTGAAAAAGGTGGGCGCCATAGGCGCCCTTAAAAAAAGGGGGCGCCGCAGGCGCCAAGGAGCCGCAGCAAAAACTAGTCATCATATATATATTTACGCTCAATTATGTAGCCTAACGCTAAGGGACATCACTCTGCTTCTTTTTAATTTTGCGTTGTAAGCAGTGCTGATTGACTCAAATAGTTATTATTTTTTGGTGCAGTAATTTGGTGCGCTGCTTTCTAAAATTAGTTAAAAAATCGTGTGGTGATTAGCACTGTAAAAATTATGATATAAATATTTTGTTTAATTTTCAGGAATATTTCGTATTTATCATACAAGGATAAGTTACTTGGGCTTTTGACCAAAAAATAAAATGGGTGCCGTAGGCGCCCTACAGCCTAAATTGAAAATTACTTTGTGTACATTTAAGGTAGTTTAATATTACGTATCTATGATACAAGGACAAGTTTGCTTGGCTTTTGAAAAATAAAAGTGGGCGCCGCAGCACAACCTATGTTAAATACATACTGTGTGTACATGTCAGGAATATTTCGTATTTATCATACAAGGATAAGTTACTTGGGCTTTTGACATAAAAAATAAAATAAAAATTTTAAAAAAACTATTATAATATACTTTGTGTACATTTAAGAAATTTTAATATTAAGTATTTATCATACAAGGACAAGTTAGTTGGGCTTTTGAAAAAGGTGGGCGCCGTAGGCGCCCTTAAAAAAAGGGGGCGCCGCAGGCGCCACGGCGCCGCAGCACAATCCAATCTACAATATAATAGTCCAAGTCACTGGCTGGCTGGAAGGATGTGGAACGCTATGACGTCATTTTTGAGCTTATATTTTAATACAAGGCATGCATCGAAAGGTGCGCAAAAAGGTGTGCAAAATAATTATAAATTAAAGACGTGCTGTAAAAAAATATATATTGTATGACATCGTTGTTTTAGCTTATATTTTAATTTTTGAAAAGGGAACGATGTAAAAATATAATTTGATGATTTATAATTATAAAATACTTTTTGTACATTTCAGCAAGTTTAATATTTCGTATTTATCAAACAATGATAAGTTACATGGGCTTTTGACAAAAAAGGGTAGGCGCCGTAGGCGCCCCACACCTGCAGTGAGCGCCGTAGGCGCCCTACAATCCCTATTATAAAATACTGTGTGTACATTTCAGTATATTCAATATTAAGTATTTATCAAACAAGGATAAGTTTGTTGGGCATTTGAAAAAAGTGGACGCCGCAGCATAACCTATTTACGTAATTTAAACTTTCTTAAATGTTCACAAAGTATTTTATAATAATTTTGCAAAAGCCCAATTAACTTATCCTTGTATAATAAATACAAAATATTCCTGAAATGTACACAAAGTATTTATTCTATATAGTATTTTTTTACAGCGCTAATCACAACACGATTTTTAAAGTGATTTTAGAAAGCAGCGCACCAAATTACTGCACCAAAAAAATAACTATTTGAGTCAATCAGCACTGCTTACAACACAAAATTTTAAAAAGCAGAATGATGTCCCTTGGCGTTAGGCATCAGCAATAATTAAGCGTAAATATACATATGGTAATTTTTTAAAAATTTGATATTTTTCAGTTTTTAGCTTTAGGGCTAAGGGGATATTACAAAACTTTCTTAAAACCAAGAGGTCAAAATGAACGGTCATGTTAATTTATGTCACGATCCATTTCTCGGTTTTCTTGTGATCACGCAAACCGGATAGAAACAGCCATACAAACACACACTTACCTTTATATATATCAGATAAACATACCTAGATACTCTATGACCCCTAAATTAAATACGAAACGGAAAAAAATTAAGAAAAGTACAGGGACGCGACAAATGTCAATGAACTCGGTACAAGAGACCCGTTTCAACAAGAGTTTTGTCTCGCCTCTGCTGTTAAAAGTTAAATTTTATTATTATTTATTTGATAGAAATTGGTAAGCATTAATTTTTTTTAAAATTCGATTATTTCAAGTTTTCTTTTTCGCTTTTTAAACTAAAAAAATCAAAATATACTACCTAAATAAAATATATATCAAAAAATTGTCAGCCTAAAATATATCATAATAAAATTTCTTAAAATGGACATTACGAAAAGAAATTAAATGCATGGCTTATTTCAAAGAGTTGTTTAATTTAGAAATCAATTTTCTCACCTCCCTAGGCCTGTTCACGCACATGAGAAGAAGTGAAAAGTCCATGAAGTGAATCAATACCGACGGCAAAATATCAATGTTTATCAGAGGCGTTGCTAGGATATTTTGCGCCTGGGGACAAACTATAAAATTGGCATCCCATTCACACCCTTCCATTTCACAAATATTTTGATTTTGTTCCATTGTTATAATGTTACGTGTAAGCCTCATTTTGGCACCCCTGTACCTTGGCGCCCTTGTACATTTGTAACCCTTGCGCCCTCCCCCCCCCCTTTCGGTACTTGACTGATGTTGAGAGAACAAGCCAAAGATATTAATATATCAATAATGTAATCATAACCCTGCGGTATTGGATGTCACCATCACGTGATGTCTTGTTTGATAATTTGAGAGGCAGGTCTTCCAAACTAAGTCACAGAGCATTTTTTTAAAACTAACAGTAACTAACAGGGTATTTACGTATATTCTGCTGGGAGTCCACTGGGAGTGCTGCAGACGTAAGGGCTAATCAGGGTCAAGGTTTCTGTAAAGGTTCACATACCTAATTGTAGTTTAGAATGAAAGTGGACAGTATTATTATTCCCGGGTGGGGGAGGGGGAGGTCAACAGAATAGGGGAAAACAGGAATATCAAGTTAATGATAATGCAACTATTTCTGAAATAACATTTTATTCAAATTAATTTGTAATTTACCGAATGCTGACTACTTGTCCAATAATTTTACTCAGCTACAGACAATGACAGGGGGAAAAAATTTAAGAAAATAGAAAAAGCTACTGCAAAAAACTTTGCCCGTGAAATACTAACAGTTCAGATATTTCAAAAATACTCGTTTTTAACACAATACCACCCTCAACCTCCATTTCTGAGACTAAAAGTGGCACCAGCCGGTTTGCCTGGGCACCCCAATTACCATTTGAAAACTATTGCCAATATAAACACACACAAAATCCAGTATGGAGGCTAGCTTTCCAGTTACCGTTAAGCCGTCCTGTTCCAGTTTTTATTTTACCGCCCCCATTGTAAGGATTTAAATTATGTACACAATAAAATCATCTCATCCTTCAGCCCTGCTATAATATCCCAGCTTCTCCAGTCAAAATGATTGTGTCACTGTCAAGAAGGGGTGGCCTCTACGTGGCTCGATAGACCAGTAGGGTAGCGGAACTGGCCGCAGCCCAAAACTGACAACTCCTGGCAAGCAATGCCGAAGTCCGTTATGTAAGGTGTTAAGTGCTAGTCACATATGATTACAGTCGTTGTATGGAGCTTAGGCAAAGCATTAGATTCAATGCCGATGATGAAAACCAAAGTACCCGTTGAGGGTCGGGTTATTCCGAAGCGACCGTTTCGTCCCCCTCATTCACTAGTAACGCTGTTGAGCGGTGCCGGTTTAAGGCCAGGAGTGCCAGTACCGATTAGCAAAATGTATCGCGAAGAACGTAGTGAACAACAGCTCTGAGGAAACCTTCCGGTTGGGGTTACATCCTAGGTAGGTCATTGATGATCGCTCTCTTAATTTAAGTAGGAGGCATTTTCGACCATGTCCTGGATGCCCAGGTGGCCGTTTCAGAAGCGACCACTCCGGGGAGGGGGGTCTCTCAGCTGTTAACTCCCTTTGGGAGAGGGGTGGGAAAGCTGAGGATTTTTTTCAGGGATACCCATTAAGAGCACTAGGCTCGGGGATACTGATTTTCTTCCACACACATGTAGTCATATAGGATCATTGTGTCACTCACTGAGCAACTTTTTAATTCTTACTACTGCTAATGATTCACTTTATTACATAATTTGATATGATTCCTACTCCCCCCTTCCCATTTCGTTGTCTAATGTACATAAAAATTGATTTAAAGTTTTAAAAAATGCTATGAACTAAAGCAATTATTTTTTTCTTTGCCTTAAAATTAATTTTAGCTTAAAGTTAGTTTCGAATTAATCCTTAGTCAATAAACTATTGTTATTGTTTGCTGTGATTGGAAATGAAAACTTTTGTAAATCATTGTCTAAATAATTATAAGTTTTCATTTGCGTTTTTAGGGCAATGGTTTCACTCATTCGGAATTTTTTTTGTTCTTTAAGTTTCCAGTTAATACAGAGATAATTCAATATGTTACGGCTTAAATTTTACAATGAGTAATTTTTGGGTATATATTTTTAATTTTTACATAATATTCGTTTTCTCAGCTAAAGTTGATTGTTACTTTTCGTTTATATAGAGTGAAATGAAATTAAAACAAATCCTCACCTGAGTAACTTATCGTCAGAGCTACTTTGTTTATCTGAAGGACAGTCTTACTGAATGTTTGTATCTGTCCACGCCCATGGAATACTAGGGTCTAGTATTAAAACATCTCTCCCAGTATCGCATCATTTAAAGTGAGTTATGATAACTTCACACTAATTATCAAATGTTTACCCGTGCCTCTCCGGTGAGACGGACATTATCGAACTTTCCTCATTAATTAAGTAAAGTACGTCAGATACTCTGACGATGCAATAGTGTAAAGAAATAATTTATTGTGGTCTAATGTCTAATTGTCAAGGCAAATATTGATTCAAAAATATAAACCCAACATTGTAAATCACTGCTGGGTTTACTTACCTTTCCTCTCATTTACGTCATTGGCTTCACGTGAGACCTAATGGCATAAATAAAACGGTTAACTAATTTGAAAATAGATTCTATCAATATCATAGAAAAATAATAATGCAAACTTTTAAGAATCAACTTAAATTAAATTTTTTTTATTTTAATTGGACAAACTTTGAACTCTCGATGTAAAGAAGAACATGTCCATATATTATATCAAGCCGCCGTTGGGTTGGACTTCTCCGTCACTTTCTTGAGACATTCCGGAAACATGTTAGCTAACACATTTTTCTTACAGTGCGTTTAATCTATGCTCGAGACCAAATGAGTGTGATTATATATACATAGACTAGCTAGATGTGATAAGATTAAAAACAAATAGGCGGAAGACTTTAAAGATCAATTTTGTCCAAAGAACTTCTCCTTTATCATAAATTACAGAATACTGTATAAATAATATAAATTGAAAGTTGCACGTTTTCAGTTCAAAATGTAGTTCAGTCCTCCTGGCCTAAACGATTTTCAATACGTTGGCCTTGAATTTTCGACTATATAGGACAGAATAAATGACCACTTTAACCACAGTCAACGCGACGCGTTCAGCGTCAGCCACTAACAAACTTATAAGTGATGAGGTCATCTTATATCTCAGATATGCCGTTCTGTACTCAAGCGAACCCATCATCATCTTATTCGGCATCGGATCCAACATTTTCAACATCATCGTCTTCACCAAAATGAGCCTGAAAGACAGCGTCACCGTGTCCCTCTGTTCGCTCGCGGTCTCTGATATTTGGTTTCTCTTAATCAGGTCCATGGTTCCTTCCTCACTTATCGTTATACTCTTCCCTCAAATAGCACCGCGGACCATTGATATCACAGACGTAGCTTACGCCTGTTTCTGGTACAGCATGGTTTTCTACGACACGTCCATGCTGATACGGGTCTACACGGCCGTGACACGCGCGTGCTGCGTGGCCATTCCGTTAACCTTTAAAAACACGTTTGCCAGACGTGTCACGATTTACGTCGTGTGCTCTGCGTTTTCTCTATCTCTCGCTACTCGAATGCCCCTTCTGGTGTGCCAGGGATTTCAGGGTGTCTTTGATAGTAAGACCAACGTCACAAGTTTGGTGCTCTACTTTACCTCACTGAGACCAGCAGCTCTGGCGGTGAGCGACATCTTCAACAGAAACATCTTGACCTGGGGCGCCATCATCATAGTCCTCATTTCCTTATTTGTACTCATGATAAAGCTGGTCTATGCGGCTAAATTTAGACACGGAACTCAAGCGGGTAACATGGCGTCTCGAGACAAAGCAACAAAACAAAAAATCTTGAGCGAAGATGAGAAAACGGGACAAGGAAAGGTCACCACGTCCTCAAGTGAGAGTTCAAACATAGTTCTCGTCGGTAAGGATCTCCAGGTGCTGAAGGTGGTCATACTTGTGTCCATCATCTTCATCTTTTGCGCCGTACCTCCAGCCCTGTCCGGTGTGATTAGGCAACTGGTTCCCGACTACAACATAAGGGGACGTTATGGAAGTGTGTTCCAGGTCATAACAATAGTTTTTTATTGCTGCTCCTACCTCAATGCAAGTCTTAACGTCTTTGTCTATTACAACTTCAACACGAAATTTCGTCAGGTTTCCAGAAGAACGTTGAACACAAAGACACAAAAAAGACAAGTGATGGAACCTGGAACTGAAACTAATTAGAGGGTCAAATAGATCAGATCAACTTAAAATTGAATTTGCCATGTTATTGTTGGGACTTCAATATAAAAAAAAATTTTTTTTTAAAATTAAAAAAAAGCAAGCTTTGCGTTTTTCTGTGATTTTTTACCGTTGTATTCAGATTTTAATGAATTTGTTTAGCATAAAGTCCGTTATAAGACATTCTATCCTTGAGAGCTTCAATCGGTTGTTTGATATATTTGTAGGTGATAATTTGGGAGGGGGGGGGGTAATTATTTAATGGAATAATTACTCAGGTGATCACAAAGTGACATGTGACAGTTTATGTCTTATTTGAATAAAGAAATATAGATGTATACAAAAATATCAACTTAATAGTTCACAAGATTTCTTGGAGATGAAGTAATATGAAACATAGAAAGCAGAGTATGTAGACACCAGAACATACAGCTATAGAACAAACGTCTCAACTGACAGGTGTTTTATATCTGGCAAGGTGAGGCTCAACGTTGAGCTTAGCAGAACAAAACATACAGAAATATGGGATGAAATCAAATAAACAGGAAACTTATCTTATCAGTTACAGAGACTTATTCTATACGGAAGATTATTGCGTCTTAGGTTTATCCTTTTTTTTTGTTGTCTAGTATTGCATTTTTATTATAGTTTTGAATATTGATGGAGTGTTTGTTTTCCTTAGTTCCTCGGGCAACCCATTCCACGTCCGAATTCCTGTGACGAGAAGAACGAGAATTTGTTTGTGTTTGTTCTTGCATATGGCATGAATTCTTTTTAAAAAATCATTTGAATCTAAGCATAAATGTTATAAAATGTTCCTATTCTTAGTTCTTTTTTTTTACATCGCATACTTTCAATTGATATTCTGTAAAGATAAATTAAACCAAAACTTAATTATTTATTTATGCAACCAGTTACTGTCTTATAAATTAACGGTAATCTATATTCTTTTATTTTTGGCTGAACTTTTAGAAAGAAAATTGAATTTATTCTAGACCATAGCTTGATAAATTTATGTACTTGTATATACATAATTTGAAATATTACCATTGTGGTTGGTTAGGGTTAAAAAGAGGAAATTAGTTGTGCACCCGAAAAGTTAAAAAAATTTCGCAAAAATATCGAAACAATAAAAGGTCTTCATAATAACACAACACTTACTTCTTGTCTGAGAAGGAAGAAAACACAAAATACAATAGTTTGAGAAAACTTGTAATAAACGTGAACATTTTTAAAAATAAACTTAAATTTCAAGGACTTACGAGGTGATTAAAGAGTTCTCACATTTTATAGGGCAGTTGCATTTTACTCTTTTCACCAAGTACTTCCGGTTAAACTTTAACCAATCATCCATGACAAGGCGTGGTCATTTTATCGAGTGACGCAAATACATTTTCAAAGCGTTCCTGATTTTCAACTTTTGTTAAATTGCCCTTCTAGAGCTACTCAATGTTTCTGTTACAGGCAATTTTCAAGGCTACTGAGATTGAAGAAACAAGATTTAGAGCAAAATAAATTGTTTATTTATTCCGACAGAGTCAGGTATCTTAAAGCTAAAGTTACAGTGATGTACTTATCTAGTACTTTAAACAACATGGCGTATTTCTATGTCTGAACTAAACAGTGATGTACTTATCTAGTACTGTAAAAAACATGACGTACTTCTGTGTCTGAACTATACAGTGATGTACTTATCTGTTCGTTCGTCCGTCGATACGACGAGGACCACTCTAGTCATCCGAGGGTTTTCTGTGCGTGCGCAGATGGCTGATTAGGCCGATCCTTGCACGAAAGGTTCGGGAACAGAAGGGACAGGGGGCGAGTGCGACATCTCCTGGAGGGTTGACAGCATGGGCCTTTCGGGCTTGCCTCTTCTTTTCTGCGGCGGTAATCCGGTTTGCCTCGCATGACCTGGCACCTTCATGGATGGAAGAGCGCCAGGTGGATCGGTCCATTGCAGCTCGTTCCCACGTGTCTGGATTTATGGCAAACGCTTTCATTGAGGCTTTCAGTGTGTCTTTGAAGCGTTTCTTTTGCCCACCGTGGGACCGCTGGCCATACTGGAGCTCACCATAGAAGATTCTCTTTGGCAGTCTCTCGTCTGGCATTCGGACAACGTGCCCTGCCCAGCGAAGCTGGGACTGCATCAGGAGGGTGAAGATGCTGGGGAGACCTGCCTTGGTCAGTACCACTGTGTCTGGAATTTTGTTCTGCCACTTTATGCCGAGAATCTTCCTGAGGCTTGTTATATGAAAGTGGTTCAGCTTTCTTGCATGGCGCTGATAAACAGTCCAAGTTTCACAAGCATAAAGCAGTGTGGGGAGCACCACTGCCCTGTACACTTTCAGCTTGGTCTGGATGGTAATGCCTCTTCTGTTCCAGACATTAGGGTACAACCTGCCAAAAGTGGAGCTGGCTCTGGCAATTCTGACGTTCACTTCGTCATCGATGGTGACATTTTGAGACAGTGTGCTGCCTAGGTATGTGAACCGGTGCACTGTATTGAGTCTCTGGCCGTTGACAGTGATGTTGGGCTCTACGTAGGGTCTTCCAGGCGCAGGCTGATGGAGGACCTCAGTCTTCTTGGTGTTGATTGACAGACCAAAGTTTGTGCAGGCACTGGAGAACAGGTTTACACTGCGTTGCATGTCGGCTTCTGAGACAGCGTTGAGGGCACAGTCATCAGCGAACAGCAGGTCTCTGATGATGTCTGTCATAACCTTGGTTTTTGCCTGGAGCCTCCGAAGGTTGAACAGCTTGCCATCTGTGCGGTATTTCAGGTTGACACCAACATCCTCGTCTCTGAAGGCCTCTGTCAGCATGGCGGAAAACATGAGGCTAAACAGTGTTGGTGCCAGGACGCAGCCCTGCTTGACTCCGTTTGTGACTGGGAAAGGATCAGAAAACTCCCCGCTGTCCTGGACTCTGGCCTGCATGCCTTCATGGAATTGTTGCACCAAGACGATGAATTTCCTTGGGCAACCGTACTTGGCCATGATCTTCCACAGACCCTCTCTACCAACAGTGTCAAAGGCCTTGGTCAGGTCGACATAGGTGGAGAACAGATCAGAGTTCTGCTCCTGACATTTCTCCAGCAGCTGCCTGGCAGCGAACACCATGTCGATGGTTCCTCGCTCTTTTCGGAATCCACACTGACTTTCAGGCAGGAGTCCTTGGTCAAGGTGCACTGTGAGGCGGTTGAGCAGGATTCTGGCAAGGATCTTTCCTGCAATAGAAAGCAGGGATATGCCTCTGTGGTTGTCACAAGCCTGTCTACTTCCTTTTCGCTTATATAGATGTATGATGGTGGCATCTTTGAAGTCCTGCGGGATCGTCTCTTGCTGCCATATTAAGAGAAACAGCTCATGGAGCCTTTCAGTCAGGGCTGTTCCCCCCTCCTTGTAGACCTCAGCTGGTATGGCGTCAGAGCCAGGTGCTTTGCCACTGGAGATAAGATAGATTGCTTTCTGGGTCTCGAGCAAGGTTGGTGGGTCATCCAGTGCTTTGTTTGTGGGCACTTGGGGTAGACGATTGATGGCTTCGTCGTTGATTGTCGAAGGGCGATTTAGGACGTCATCGAAATGTTCGACCCATCTCTCCAAGATCTTCTCTTTGTCTGTGATTAGAGTGTTACCGTCTGCGCTGAGGAGGGGGCTTGATCCTGAGGGCGTGGGGCCATATACTTCTTTCAAGGCGTCGTAGAAGTTTTTATAGTCACGCCTGTCTGCATAGCCTTGGATCTCGTCAGCTTTGTTGCCGAGCCAATCGTCCTGCATCTGACGGAGCTTCTGCTGAACAGTCTTGCGTATGTTGTTGAGTGCATCTCTCCTTGCCGTGGACTTGGGGTTATTGATGTATGCTTGGTGAAGGTGGTGTTTCTCATCCAATAACTGCTTGATGTCTTCGGAGTTCTCATCGAACCAGTCCTTATGTTTCCTGGTCTGGGGCCCCAGGGTCTCTGTAGCTGTG
This sequence comes from Ampullaceana balthica, assembly GCA_944989445.1. NCBI lineage: Eukaryota > Metazoa > Mollusca > Gastropoda > Lymnaeidae > Ampullaceana > Ampullaceana balthica. The sequence continues at coordinate 120,599 of CALYLW010000103.1, forward strand.
GAGTAAATCAGCTCTCTGAGTGATGCCCAGTCTGCCTCCACGCTCTGGTTTCCCGGAGAGGTGGATTTCAAGCACTTTTCCAGAGCATCTACAAAGGACTGTTTGCAGCTGTCGGTATTCAGTTTGGCAACATTAAGCCGTTTCGGGGCCTTCTTCCCTTGCGGGCGTCGTTTAGGCTGAATGCGGATGTTGAGCTTGGTGATGATGAGGCGGTGGTCTGTCCAGCATTCAGCGCCGCACATGGATTTGGTAACTCGTACATCCTGCCTGTCCCTCTTCCTCACGATGACGTAGTCAATAAGATGCCAGTGCTTCGATCGGGGGTGCATCCATGACGTCCGGTTACGAGTGGGGAGGCGGAAGATCGTGTTGGTGATCAGCAGTTCAAGTTCAGCGCAGGTCTGGAGTAAAAGAAGACCGTTGCTGTTGCATTGACCCACTCCATGGTGTCCAAGGACTCCTTCCCAGGCAACGTTGTCCTTGCCAACTCTTGCGTTGAAGTCACCTAGCAAGATGAGTTTGTCCGCCTTTGGAACGTCGGCAATGACAGTGTGAAGTTCTTCGTAAAACTTTGCCTTTACGTCATCTGGATTAGTCATGGTTGGAGCGTAGGCACTGATGATGGTGAGGTGCTTCTTTCCAGCCAGTGGGAGTTTCATGGTCATGAGCCTGTCGTTCACTCCCTTGGGAAGTCCAGCCAGCTTTCCGACAAGAGTTGTCTTAACTGCAAACCCAACGCCTGCCTCACGTCGCTCCTCGCTGGGTCTGCCACTCCAGTAAAATGTGTAACCAGATCCTCTTTCACAGAGCTCTCCTTCTCCCGCGAGCCTGGTCTCGCTCAGGGCTGCGACGTCGATGCCATATCTAGCGAGTTCTTTACCAATCAGGGCTGTTCTCCTCTGAGGTCTGTCTGCATCGTCTCTGTCCAGGAGTGTGCGCACATTCCATGCGCCCAATATGAGAGGAAATATCCTCGTTTTCTTCTTTTTGTTTCGACCGCTGGTATGGGATGGATGACAAAAGTGACTTGCGCGGTGACTTGGATTTAAGTGAGAAGGAGTTGCGCAGTTCGTCGATCTCACTCTCTCGCCCGAGGTCATCTTATCCAGCGGCAGGACTAAGTCGAGACGGCTGGTGATGGAGACGGGTGCAGTGGATGGCCATGACGTCCTGTGTGTCTTGTCATGCCCTTAGCGTTCCACAACGCTTTGCTGAGATTCGCCTTTTTGACCGTTGACCAACTAGTGGTTCCTCCGCTCTGTCCACCGAATCCAGTCTTCACGTGCATAGATAGACATATCTAGATCACCGAGGGTTTGAGACCCGTCGGCTACCCTCACCAGGTTTAGCCAGCCATAGCTGTCTCACAGCTATCACCAGTGGCTCATAGAAACTGCAACGTGCGCAGTGGCCACACCCCGGGCAACGGCTTTGAATGTACTTATCTAGTACTTTAAACAACATGACGTATTTCTATGTCTGAACTATACAGTGATGTACTTATCTAGTACTTTAAACAACATGACGTATTTCTATGTCTGAACTATACAGTGATGTACTTATCTAGTACTTTAAACAACATGACGTATTTCTATGTCTGAACTATACAGTGATGTACTTATCTAGTACTTTAAACAACATGACGTATTTCTGTGTCTGAACTATACAGTGATGTACTTATCTAGTACTTTAAACAACATGACGTATTTCTATGTCTGAACTATACAGTGATGTACTTATCTAGTACTTTAAACAACATGACGTATTTCTATGTCTGAACTATACAGTGATGTACTTATCTAGTACTTTAAACAACATGACGTATTTCTATGTCTGAACTATACAGTGATGTACTTATCTAGTACTTTAAACAACATGACGTATTTCTATGTCTGAACTATACAGTGATGTACTTATCTAGTACTTTAAACAACATGACGTATTTCTATGTCTGAACTATACAGTGATGTACTTATCTAGTACCCTCAACAACACGACGCTCTTCTCTGCCTGAGATACGACAGGTTGTCTAAGGGCTTGTATCTATCTGTCACAGAAATAGAACACAAGCCTCCGTAAGGCTGACTTGTAAAGATATCAATTGACATACATAAATAAATCAATATTAGTAGCTAAGCATTTAAACTCCACATTTTACTTACTACCGTATTTTTTGCCTTATAAGACGCTCCGGAATATAAGACTCACCCAATTTTAAAGGAGGAAAATCTAAGGAAAAAAGATTCTGAACAAAATACTTTCTATTCGTTGTTTATGAAGCACCAACTCCAGTTTTGGGGGAAGAAAAAGTGCGTCTTATAGGGCTATTATACGGTAATTACAAATCTCTTTTTATATCCTATATAATAATCTCATCTCCTAATTAATAATAGGCTATGTTCCGTGCGGTCATCGATAGCGATTGGTTCCTCAAACACATATGACTCCTACAGCCAATCATATTGAACACGTTTACGCGGACGTTCAAAACAAGTTATTTTTGGTGCAGTATTTCTTCCAAGACTTTATTTTGAGTTACGCGCGTTGGGATTTATAGTCAAAAGCGCTGTTTTTACGAGTTATTTATTTTAACTATTATGAATAGTATTTTTGACGTGATGCACGTGTATGCCGGTCGAGACGGCTGTTGGAAGGGAGTTACAACATGCCACCGAACGATGGCGGAACGTCCTAGGACGGGCTTTGTTGCTCGTATGGAATAAAAGCTCAATATTTTCCCCAAAAGGGCAGTTTAAGCTGTAAAAATTTAATGCATCCAACAAAGTTTATTTTCTTGTCAGTTGAGCTTGTCTCTGTCTAGTGCGCACAGGTGCGTTCTCATTAAATAAATGCAACAAATAAAGTGTTCAAAACTAATAAGGGGCCGTCCATAAAGTACGTCACGCTATTTTTACCATTTTAACTCCCCCCTCCCCCCTGTCACAAACTGTCACACATCTCGGACCCCCACCCCTAAAGTATGTCACACTTTCGAACAAAAATGTTGTTTTTTATTAATAAAATAATCAAAATTTAATTTAAAACAGCGTGACGTCACACATCGCGGGACCCCCCCCCCTCCCCGTGTCACAAACTGTCACACTTTCTTACACACCCTCCCGCCCTATGGAGCGTGACATACTTTATGGACGGCCCCGAATACGAAGAGCGCCAATAAGATCGCGAGAGGTCCCCCCTCCTCTACAAATTAAACCTACAGGCGATGGGGTTAAAGAGTTCTTTTACTTTTCTTTGTTTCAAGTAGATAACACGTGTCTTGTATGACGTAGTTGTAGGAGTTACAGCTTGCACTATAAATTCCGTTATGTAATTAAAAGAAATACCCCCCCCCAGCAAAAGCCGATTGTTGAAGGATTTAGGATCTTTTCCAATCTGAAACTGACAGAGAACAAGTTTATGCGCAACAAGATGGCAAACTGTTAAATGTAGCTGAAGATGGTATAAAGGGTGTGTCATTTCTAAAACCGGAAACGTCATAGCTCAATGAGTAATGTTCTATTTTTAGAATACGCTTTAGCGGAACAATGTTTTGAAGCATAAATACAGTAGAATCACCGTGTTCTCAAATTGTTAGCATAGTAAAATTACGGGAAAAAAAGTTTTTCCTTTTTCAAGTCCAATAAGCTGTCTTTAGTTAACGATGAATTAACAAATAGATGATAAGATACTTCCTGCTCAATTTACCTACATTTACCTATTGACTCGTATCTTTTATTAATTTTTTTTAATGAAATTTGTCCTTTAAAAAGATATATATAGCCGAAATATTTCTATTATTAGACTTCCAGTTAATTATGACAAAGCCTATCATTGGATGTAGCTGAAGGTGGTGTATTGTTTAATAAGTAGGTCAATACTTACGTTTCAGTTGGTTAGACCTCATCTTTGCTAACTCATAATCTTTCATGACCGTCAAGATGACGAAACGGTAGATGAGATAAGCAGCATGGGGTAGTTTAATTAAATCTCCCATAGAGCAGTCAAATAAAATCTCCCATGGGACAGTGTAATAAAATCTCCATTGGGAAAGTGTAATAAAATCTCCCATGGACAGTCTAATGAAATCTCCCTTGAAATATTTAGCTCAAACCTCATAAACTTGATCCGCATTCAGAAAAAAGTCTCCTTACCAATCAGAACAAAGTCTCCTTACCAATCAGAACAAAGTCTCCTTACCAATCGGAACAAAGTCTCCTTACCAATCACAACAAAGTCTCCTTACCAATCAGAACAAAGTCTCCTTACCAATCAGAACAAAGTCTTCTTACCAATCAGAACAAAGTCTCCTTACCAATCAGAACAAAGTCTCCTTACCAATCAGAACAAAGTCTCCTTACCAATCAGAACAAAGTCTCCTTACCAATCAGAACAAAGTCTCCTTACCAACCAGAACAAAGTCTCCTTACCAATCAGAACAAAGTCTCCTTACCAACCAGAACAAAGTCTCCTTACCAACCAGAACAAAGTCTCCTTACCAATCAGAACAAAGTCTCCTTACCAATCAGAAAAAAGTCTCCTTACCAATCAGAACAAAGTCTCCTTACCAATCAAAACAAAGTCTCCTTACCAATCAGAACAAAGTCTCCTTACCAATCAGAACAAAGTCTCCTTACCAATCAGAACAAAGTCTCCTTACCAACCAGAACAAAGTCCCCTTACCAATCAGAACAAAGTCTCCTTACCAATCAGAACAAAGTCTCCTTACCAATCAGAACAAAGTCTCCTTACCAATCAGAACAATGTCTCCTTACCAATCAGAACAAAGTCTCCTTACCAATCAGAACAAAGTCTCCTTACCAATCAGAACAAAGTCTCCTTAACAAAAATAAAGCTGGCCATCAATATGTAGGACAAGTCCGATGACATATACTTCCGGTCACTTGGCAGCTGAACAGGCGGTCAGTCTGGAGTGAGTGTGAAGAAAGAGATGACGTGAATGAAAGAAACCCCAAAAAAGTCTTAAAAATAAACCCTTTACAAGAAGGAGACGTAAATTAGAGAATGAAAAAAGAGAACAAGTCCATAACTATATACCAAGGCAGTGTGGTAAATTTGATTGGAGAAACAAATTAAATGAAATCATAATACATGTACGTCGAATAAATCTAGGACAACATTCATCTTCACAACTAAAACCAGTATGGAAAACATCTTACATTATGATCAAGACTAAATAAAGAATTTCAAAGTCAAGTGTGATGGTAACTCTACTCGTATTGTACGGATGAGAAACATGGAGAACAACAGAAACTACCACTAACAGAATGCAGACCTGTATCAACAGATGTCTTAGAAGTGTACTAAAAAGAGATTGGAGATTAATAGGGCAACCCCTCAGCAAAGACAAAAATGAAGCAAAACAAGCACTAGAACCCACCAAGCAAGCAGCGAAAATGAAAAACTCAGCATGTTGGATGAGGCCAAGAAAATAAAAGAGGGTGAGCTGGAAGGAGCTGGGACAACTGGCAAGAGACCGTGGAAAGTGGAAGGCTTTGACTGAGGCCCTATATTCCACAATTAATTGAAAGGGAAATAATAATGATAATAAAATGAGTCCATAAATATTACTTCCAAATAATTTTACTTACATGACTTTGAAATATACACCTTATGAAGGAAAATAATAATTGTTAAAAGAAAGCGCCGTGGTCATTGCTAAATAAGCCGTATTTATAGAAAAAAACAAATATCTTAACACATTATGTATGATTACATAAGAAATTTTATGCGTTTATATTTTATATAAATCATTTAGATGAAATAAGTGCTTTTAACGGCAGTTTGCTGGTTAGCTGCTTTCAAAAACAATTAAAATGTCGAGATGAGTGTCTTTCAACCTCATATTATTATTTTTTAAAAGTTTAATTATTATGTGTATTGTTCATTTCAATTCATTGCATTTAATTAAAAAACATTACACCAGTGGTGGGCAATTGTTTAGGCTTTAGGGCCACTTTGTGGTAGAGGATTTTGGTGGAGTGCGCACTGTTTAAGATAATTATATTCTTTGTAACATTACATTTCATTTAAAAAAACTGTAAATGGTATAATAAAAATTAAGATATAAAACTTAAACAAAAGTGGTAACTTTATCAAATTTATTTATTATGTCAATGTCGTATTATCTAAATTCCTAGATCCTAGCACATTTAATTATAGAATCAGTTTAATGAGACAAGTGTAGCCTAACACAATGTTTACAATTTTGTTAAAAGCAGCAGTGAACATGCTTGTTGAGACAAAGAGCAAATCTCAGTTCAAGGCGAGTTTTCTGAATGCCACAAAAAACTATGTGACGGGCCGGGCCGCATGTGCCCCGCGGGGCGCACTTTGTCCACCCCTGTACTACAAGACGTATGGTTTTATAACGGAAAGTGGTAGATATCGATACATTAATTTGTCACGTTTACGCTGACAGCCACTTTAGGTGGTAACACTTGCTTAAACATTTGACAAAAGGTCTTTCTTTCTTTGTGCCACCTAATACTTTCTCTGCCATTACACGTTCGCAGTATTGCAACTACTAAAGTCCTTTAAAACTGCACTAAAACCACATCTCTTCAAACTTTACTTTCAAAATTATTTAAAAAACAATCAAACATTTCTTTAAAGGATAAACGTAGCTTATATACACTGTAATGTCGTTATATGTTGTAGTTATGATATGTATGTTTTACATTTATTGTTATATGTATTTTTACATTGAATGCATTGATTATTTTATGTGTAGTACAATTTTATGTAGACAGCTGTGAGACCAGCTACTTGCATGGGTATTTTGCTATATAAATTATCAGATTATTATTATTACTATTATAACAACAAGAAGCTGCCACAACAGCAATGATGAGGGTCAAGGCTCAAACACGACTCAATACAAGTAAACGCAGAGACAATCGATTGCATTGTATCAAGGCACATAACTAATGGTGACAACCTTTAATGGGAGTGATCTTATCCTCAATTATTCTAGGCTATACTAAACCAAATAATTTTTTAAAAACAATACTGAGAGTAAATAATTATTTTCCGAGCTCTGCAAATGTGCTTAAGTTACATACGTATCGTTTACTTTCGCATTAAATCTGTACGGAGTTATCTATCTTTTTTATGTAGTTCAGGCAAAATATATAAAAATTTGTTAATGTTATTTATATGTACAAGTTTCGTGCGTTTTCTGTTTATTTTCACCCATTAGCCTAGCAGATGAGCCATTTGTTTCCAACTGGTATAGGGTCTATTTCTTCCAGGTAATGTGCTGCATGGGTGTGATTATAATACTTTGTAATCATTTTAGCACCCGGCTGTCTCACACAAATAATAAACTTTTATAATTTTTAAATTTTTGTTTAAAAAAGAACATTTTTAATAGTAAATTATTTGTCAGTGTCCAAGCTATGGTACTTTGAAAATTAGAAACAAGAATACGTGATTGAATGTGAACAGAAAGCAACATCTAACAACGTTATTCATCGCCTGTCTTCCCAACTGGGGCATTAGCCACAAACAGCGTTGTTTAGTTATTTTCATCCAGCTGACTCTAACTGGAAGTGTAGGTGTTTTCTCTTGGTTAGTCAAATTCCATAGAAAAGTATAAACCAAAAGGCATAAAGACTATTATGTTGGATTAGTTGCCGCGTGTTTAATTTCAACAAAATATTTTACGAACTCTAAATACAGCTCGATTCATTCAGTCCAAAGTGTAAGGTGACGTATTTCTTTTGATAGAAATGCCTGAAAATTGAAGAATTTTTTGGCAACAGTTGTGCCCATGAAACATGTTTTTAATCTTGAAAATTTCCCAGTCCGCCTTACACAGGTCCACCAAAATAAATGTCCATTCCCGTCTTAAAGAGGTCCACCAAAATAAATGTCAATGTCCGTCTTACAGAGGTCCACCATAATTAGACCCCTCAGCCGGCGCCGCGCGCCGAATACGCCGCAAAAGTTTCGTCCGCCGAAAATCCGCCGGAAAATATGCGGCGCGCCGCGTTAGCCGCCGTATTTTGTCCGCCGTAAATCCGCCGAAAAATGAACGAGCTGCCGTAAAGTAATGTTTTTGTTTTCTTTAGTTTCATTGCGTTTCGTTTTAAGATCGATTGCATTTTTAGAATAACCGTCGCCGAAAGTATGACAAAAATGAGTTATTTGTACAGCTTTTTAAAACCTAAATAATCATTGATACAGTTCTTGCTAGTTATCTTTTTCTTACAATCTTAATTTATAAAATTCTAATTAAAAGACAAATAAATAAATTAATTAATTTAAGTTATCGTTAAGCGTTGTCGTAAATAGGCAATTTATCATTACCCAATTATGGCTCAACGATCTTCTACTCGCAGAAAGATAAGCCTAAATTAATTGTTTCAATTAACTAGATACTAGTTAAATCAATAACTGATGATTTTTAAGGGTGATCCTGAAGTTTTAGCACGAAATTTCTTTCGCTGCGAATTTTAATTTTCTCGTGAGAACTTTCATTTTTAATTTATTAAACGCATTTAAATATGTTATATTTAGTTATTATAGCGCCAATTTGTACGGCTTTTTAATTTATAAGGCCTTTTCGGCCCTTGACGCTACATAATCGGAGTAGGATACATCATTTTTAAATCCCTTATATTAACTTCACGGCCGCCTCTGACTCTCTGTCGTTCTGTCGTCATCTCTCTCTGTCTTGGGCGGGCGGAAAAACAAAAGTAAAAAATAACCCACTTCCCGTGATCCGATCGAGCTGAAATTTTGCACACGGACCGTCTCACCTAACAATGCATCGTATCAAAATGTCAGATAAATCGAACGTACTGTAATTAAATTTATGCATTTTTAGTTTATCCTAATATAACGTATGTAATTCAAATTCACTGTTTGTTATTGTTGTTTTTTTCACGTGAGAGCTCAGTTCGCGCGTTGACGCGACCCATCGAAGTACCGGCGTGCTTTTATTTACATTTTACGTGTCACGCTGAGCTCGGTCAAGCGATCGGTGACCAGACTTTTCCCCTCTCCCAGCAGGGTTGTGAAGCAAAGTTGAGTTAAGACAGATTCAGTCTGTAAATGTTTGTTGCGTTTGAAAATAATCAATACTGCTAGTTATGTCTCATATATAAGGGATTTATAGTCAAAAACGTTGTTTTTACGGGTTTGTTTTATTGTTTACCTAGCACCCTGCTAGCCAAATTTTTTTTACCTGGAACGATCGATGCTAAAATTATTTACTGACTGAAGATGTTATATTTTAACAGTTTCATTCATCTATTTTAAGATTGTAGAAAATCAATAAATATTTTAATGAAAAATTAATTTTTTTCCTTACTAAATGTTTGATTCTTTTTTGTCTGTAAGCGAGAAAATTTTCATTTGGCCTCTTGCTGTGACAACCCAGCAAGTAAGGTACTAGATAAACAAAATGGATGTATCCTACTCTACTCTGATTATGTTGCGTCAAGGGCCTAAAACAGCCTTATAAATTAAAAAGCCTTACAAATTAGCGCTATAATAGCTAAAATATAACATATATAAATGCATTTAATAAATTAAAAACGAAAGTTCTCACGAGAAAATTAAAAATATCATCTAAACCGGGAAGAGAGGCAGTTCATTAAAAACCTACAAGTAAAACCTAAACCGTCTATCCCACATGGAAATTCTAAAGCACAATGCTGGAAATATTTTGGTGGCCTGTTCTATGCTGATGGGAGAAATGTTGACGAAGATCGAGTTTATTGTCAGCTGTGTCTCACTGCTCATTGGGTGACAAGGGTCACATTTCAAAAGTAACCAATTTTGCCGCAATTACATCAAGTGGCAATATGAATCTTCACTTAAGTGTCAAGCACAATGTGTCCGTACAAAGTCAAGAAAAGTCAAATAAAATTTTGGGATACTTCCGTAAGTATGGAGAAGGCAACAGTCAATGTCAGGCAACATCAAGTCATGAACTGACAAGAGATATCGTTATCTGGTTCTGTAGAGACTTGCTCGCCTTTGAAAATGTGGCTAAAGATGGTTTTGTTGACTTCTTCAAAATTAATTGCCCATCTCTCAACATACAGGCACTTGTAACACATCTGGAACAGCCCTGGGTGATGTTTACCGTAGTTTATGAATATTTCGTAATCAGCCGAAAATCTATGCAAATGTCAATTTGAGGAGAAATCCGCTAATCCGGATATCAGCCGAAAAATAATGTAAACCAGCCGAAATTTTAAAATCCGGCTAATCCGGATATCATCCGAAAAATTATGTCAGCCAGCCAAAATTAAAAAAAAATTCGGCTGGCAGGTCTAACCATAATAAATGTCCATGTCCGTCTTACAGAGGTCCACCAAAATAAATGTTCATGTCCGTCTTACAGAGGTCCACCAAAATAAATGTCCATGTCCGTCTTACAGAGGTCCACCAAAATGAATGCTCCTCTCCGTGTGATAGAGGTCCACCAAAATCTCACGAATGCACTTTTGCATGGCGTCTTTATTTATTAGAATTTCAATTTCTCCCCTGTTCATGTTATTCTGACTTCCCCGATTTTGATAGAAGTCAAAATTAGAAAACCTTTAAAACATGCGATTTCAAGCAAACTTGACTAGGTTTATTGCTAAAGGCGCTACTTTATTTATTTGATATTTTGTCATTTATTATGAGTTACGCTAATTGCACAATAATTGTGAAATAGTCGTGTCACTTCAGCTTGAAAGAAAATTATCAGACACAAAGTCTAAATAAACCCATGACAACGTCGGTTATTAAGGGTCTAATTAACATGGCGAATACTGGTAGGAACCGTAACTCATTCACTTAATAATAAATGGGTGTAATTGCAATGTTCGATGTGTCAATGTCATTTGCTTCCCGTAAATGTTAATTTTAAAAATAAAATAGTGCGCTAATTAAGTTATGAATGTCTTGACATCAATAGAAAAAATTCCAAAGGAACTTTATACAATCAAATGAAAGATAATTATTTTAATTGGCACAACATTCAACAAGTCTCAACGGTAATTGGGGTAAGTTCCGTATAAATCAATATCACAGTGCGTCTAGTTGTTTCCATCTACCGTGAAGTTTTCTCTGCGATGTCTTAGCCAATAGATGATCTTAAACTTGGTTTAATAGAGCTCTAGACAAAGGAGACTGTTTAAACAGATAGTTTCACCTGATATATTTAGGTTTGAAACAAGATGGAGAAATGTTAAGTCAATTGTCTAAAAGATTGCTCCGTAATCAGACAAAACAAATGAAAATAAAAAAAAATATATGAAATAAAAAAAAATTAAAAAAAGAAGATTTTTATCAGTTCCAAATGTAGTTTAATCCAAATAGCCTGAAATATTTTCAGTAAATTAGCCTTGAGCTTTGACCATACTGGACAGTAAGAAATGACCACTTTGGCCAACGCGACGCAATCAGCTTCAGCCACTAACAAACTTATAAGTGATGAGGTCATCTTATATCTCAGATATGCCGTTCTGTACTCAAGCGAACCCATCATCATCTTATTCGGCATCGGCTCCAACATTTTCAACATCATCGTCTTCACCAGAATGGGCCTGAAAGACAGCGTCACCGTGTCCCTCTGTTCGCTCGCGGTCTCTGATATTTGGTTTCTCTTAATCAGGTCCATGGTTCCTTCCTCACTTATCGTTATACTCTTCCCTCAAGTAGCACCGCGGACCATTGATATCACAGACGTAGCTTACGCCTGTTTCTGGTACAGCATGGTTTTCTACGACACGTCCATGCTGATACGGGTCTACACGGCCGTGACACGCGCGTGCTGCGTGGCAATTCCGTTAACCTTTAAAAACACGTTTACCAGACGAGTCACAATTTACGTCGTGTGCTCTGCGTTTTCTCTATCGCTCGCTACTCGAATGCCCCTTCTGGTGTGCCAGGGATTTCAGGGTGTCTTTGATAGTAAGACCAACGTCACAAGTTTGGTGCTCTACTTTACCTCACTGAGACCAGCGGCTCTGGCGGTGAGTGACATCTTTAACAGAAACATCCTGACCTGGGGCGCCATCATCATAGTCCTCATTTCCCTGTTTGTACTCAAGATAAAGCTGATCTCTGCGGCTAAATTTAGACACGGAACTCGAAAAGCCCACGTGACCTCGGAGCAGACGTCTCAGAAGAAAGCAAACAAACAGGAACTCGTACAAGAAGGCGAGAAAAGGTTAAAAGAAAATTTTACCTGGTCCTCCAGTGAGAATTCAAACGTACTTCTGGTCGGTAAAGATCTCCAAGTGTTGAAAGTGGTCATTCTCGTGTCCATCATCTTTATCTTCTGCGCGGTACCACCAGGCCTGTCAGGGGTCATAAGGCAACTGGTACCAGAGTTCAACATAGGGGGGCGTTACGGACGAGTGTTCCAGGTTATCACCACTGTCTTCGATTGCTGCTCCTACCTCAATGCAAGTCTTAACGTCTTTGTCTATTACAACTACAACACGAAATTTCGTCAAGTTTCCAGAAAAACGTTGAACCCGAGACAAAAACAAGACAAGTGATGGGACCTTAGACTTAAACTAATGTGTGGGTCAAATAGATCAGATAACATTTTGAGAATAAATTTCTGCCATGTCCATTGATTTGCTAAATATATTTAAAACTACTTAAACGACTTACAACTTTGTACTGCAAAGTAATGTATGCCTGTATTTGAATCATTTCTTATAGAATTATTTTTTTATTTTATCATAAAGTTTCAAACGATTTAAACATAAGCGTCTACTTTGTCAAATTTTTCTAAATAATTGTGAATACTGTAATCAATTACAATGAATTAATTGCTATATTGACAAGATGTCACATTCAAATATTTGTTATTTGAGTTGTCAACAACATCTCTCCTCTAGACTTTGATATTTAAAAGTTTTTATTTGTTAAATTATATGTCCGTGGCATTAGTCTTAATTTGCATATTCTTGTTCGTGTTTAATCATTTTGGCTCGCGATTTTACGACTACAACGGTTCCCAAACCATGCATCCCCCTTGTATATTCGGCCTGGGGTTAAGACGGTGGAGTATTTATGCTTTCATTACCCCCCCCCCTTTTTTTTTGCATGGGAATTAAGAAGATGTGTTTCTAGAAGAATCAGGCCCCTACAAGCGCCTACATGCCCCTACCTGCCCCTACAAGCCCCTACAAAGCCCCCTACAGATCTCTACAGACGCTCTAATGATAGTCTTGGTCTTCGCCTGACCAGAGGATACACAAGATGTTGCAGTTGTTGCTGACGAACTAACTACAACAGTTGACAGTGGATACGAGACGAACTAACTACAACAGTGGACAGTGGATACGAGACGAACTAACTACAACAGTGGACAGTGGATACGAGACGAACTAACTACAACAGTGGACAGTGGATACGAGACGAACTAACTACAACAGCGGATTGTGGATAAGAGACGAACTAACTACAACAGTGGACAGTGGATACGAGACGAACTAACTACAACAGCGGACTGTGGATATGAAAGATGCGTAGTTCTGGTGTTTTATGTGGTTCTTTTATCATTGGAATTTCTAATTCACCGATGTTTGCAACTGATCAGTATAGAATACTACGTGTCACATTATATGAAAATGACTTCTTATTGAAATATAGAGTAGCATGTTACATTTTATTATTCAAACTTCAACTGTCAAGTGTATCAATTTACATTAATTAACAATCTATTTAATTTTTCTTTTGTGCTTGTTAATTTGCAAGCAGATATGTGGTTTTGTCATGTGTCAAATATTTGTAGAAAGTTCACCAACTCGCACATGTCACCTGGCCCTCGGTGATCAGGAGGCGATCTCTCTGTTCAGGCAACATGTTTGAGCTAGAGTAAGTTATAGAATATGGTATGGATATGGAAAAGCGTAGAAAAAAAAAGAAATGAAATTTATTTTGGCATTTCCTGATTTTTTAGCAAAATGATATTACTGTTTAAGGCTATTGCCACAAATGTTTCTTTATTTAATTATTATTTTTTATTTTGTTAGTTAGGGTGCTAGAATCAATTTATTTTCATATTTTCTACATTCGGTCAGTTGGCAACCTACTGTGTTCACTTACGGCTTAGGGGCCGTCAATAAAGTACGTCACGCTCAAAAAGGGGGGGGGGTGAATGAAAGTATGACAGTTTGTGACAGGGGGAGGGGGGTCAGGCCATGTGTGATGTCACACATTTATTTTTTATATATATTTTTTCTAATATATCTTTATATATTCTTTAGTAGAATTTAAATAGCTTTAAAATAATTTTCAAATATTGTGTGCAACATTTGAATTAGATTTATGTCAAAATAGCATGAAATGCGTATCTCCTGAATGTGTTGTTCATAAATCTGATTTGGATGCAGCAGGACTAATATAAGGATCAGGGATGATTTTACAATCATGTTCGCACCAGCCAATATTTCACTCAAATTGTGAAATATCAGGACATAAAATGTTGCGACAAAGTACCAAGCTCACATTTCAACGTTTTACCTTCGAGACTCTTCCCTCCTCTAATCCCAATCAACCAAAATACTGATGGACTTAGAGCTTCAGAAAGAGCAGATGCAGATTCTCATAAATTTCCTACCTTGTTCATGGCACAAACTCTCAAATTTGATGACATGCCGAGATCAACAGGAGTTTTCAAAGTACAACTATATGATCTTTATTGTCATTCTTTGCACCCCAGCTTACTTGATCGAATTTGCGAAATATGTCACTTATATTTTGCCTCACAAACAATGTTGAAGAAACATGCATGACAACACAGAGCTCGGGCTCAGGAGAATGTGGCCACCCAAACTGTAAAAGAATCAACTCAGATAAAACGCATCCGTATTTTGAGAATCGTTTCTAGAAGGCAAAGAGAACCCATCGCAGTTATTGCCAGAAGAGAAAATGCACATACTGAGGCTGTTGAGTGGCTAGATGAGGACGAGTTGATCTGTCTGCAATTATCCTTCCAGGAAACAATGATTGTGAAAGGTTGATGTCAGTCGTAACTATGGATGAAAACTTCATTTCACCGTTGTAAGATGATGTCCAGCGAATATTTTTGAATTAAACATAAGTCATGGGACCATAATAAACAGATTCAATATAGCACATGAGTTGGTCACATAATTTGTCAAACTATTCTTATTTTTTAATCAATTTTTTGGTTTCCTTTTAATTATTTAATCATTGGGTGGGGTCAAGTTTCGCTAATCTACCTCTTATCCTGTGTCAATAGATTGGATAATCGGAAGATTATCTAAAACTTGACCTCAACCATTTTAAATGAATAGATAACAGATAAATGATGTGTATTATAAAATTGTCAAGTCTATTTTTTTGCAATTTTTGTTTTCAAATTCGATCTAGATTGAGTTACTGTTGCATTGAATAACTGTGATAACTGTTGACAATTAATTGTTCTACTATTAAAGTCATTTTAATAATCTGATATTTCTTTTAAGTGGGGGTGTACCGGATTTCGGCTACAGCTCCGGCAAATCTGGAATCCGGCTATTTTAACAAATCCTTCTTCAGCTCCGGCAGGATTTCACTTCATAAATCCGGCTGGTCAGTAGAGCCCTAATTTATTACCATTCATAACGGCTCCGGCAAATCCGAAATCCGGCCATTTTAACAAATCTGACTCCTGCTGAAGTCGGATTTTAACTTCATAAATCCGGCCAAATACGGCTGAGGCCGGATTTCAAAATTTTGAATCCGGTACATCCCTACTTTAAAGTGGAAATTTTATATTTTAATACAGCTTAATAGTGAAGTGTATTTTAAGCATCAAATTAATTTTTTTTTAATTAGGTGTTTATAAAAAAAATTCTAAAGTGTGACGTACGTTAGGGGGGGGGGTCCCCGAGATTTGTGACAGGGGGAGCCGGGGGTCAAAAATGGTCAAAAATAGCGTGACGTACTTTATAAACGGCCCCTTAGGGTTTACCAAGTGCTGACACACACACATTTTTTTGTAGATTAAAGTTATGAGTGTAATAGTTTGTTAAATACTCGCAGCTTTACAGACTTTTGTATGTACTATGTCTTTAGAAGTTGTGATTATTATCTTTTTAAACTTGTTTTTAATAATTATCACAATTATTATTGTTATTACTAGGGACCAACCGGAAACTGCTCCGGACATTCGCCTCTGCCGGATATCGGGTTTTTCGGAACTATTCGCCTCGGCAATAGGGCTGTCGATTGTGTTGAAAAAAGCTGCCCGGGTTACCCGTTCTAAACTTAAACGTCGCATAATTTTCCCCGTCATGATCGCTATACAATGCAACCTAGCCACCATCCATGCACCTCATTTCACACAGTAGTAGTAGCCAACGGCTTGCTTCCAGTAACATACTATTACTAATGCACTACAATTAACTATAATGCACTAAAAACTTTTATTCAATTCCTGCTGTAAATGCATTCGTCATACTCATAAACGACAGTAAACTGAACATGCAAACAAAATGTCAACGGCAATGACGTAACGTTCAGCGTCATACCTTGAATGTTAATATCCACTTGGCGTCGGTAGTCGATGCTAATGTCGATGAAGGACGCAATACTGCGGTAAATTTCAAGTGTTCGTGCTTTGGTCAGTGGTACTGCTTTTGTTGACACCAAAAAATTGCTGACATTGGGTGGATCGGCGGTTTGTTTATAAATATCAATTTATGAATAGCGTTCAAATGGCATTTTATCGCGTTGGGTCGCCACCCTTCGCAGACACAATTTCATTACAATGGTTGCATTTTGCCGTGTCCCTGTCAACTTGATTGGCCTGATTCTACACGACGTCTAACCCATCTTGTTAATTTGGGTGTATTATTAATATCAATTTTTGGGCTAGGCAAACACGTGTCAATGAACACAAGAAACACAAGCGAATTCAAGGGCTGTGGCTTATAGCAGTGCTTCTCAAAGTGGGGGTCCGCAGAAGTTATCATGAAAGGAGAGAAAATTATAATTATAATCCTCCAATTGCTACCAATAATACTAACTATAGAATTTGTCATTTTTGACAATAAGCAAATAAATGAAAGAAATAAAAGGAAATAAAATAAAAGGAAATAAAATACATTTCGCTACCATGTAAGTACAGGGAAAATAGTGCACCGGTTCCTGGTGCAATGGAAAAAATTCCTGCCGGTCCACAATACAAAAATTTTTGAGAAGCACTGGGTTATAGGAGGGAAGACATGAGAGGGGGGAGAGTAGAAAAACGGCATTAGATAGTATCAATCGGTGACCCACTGTCGGCTATTTCAAAGCAAAGTTAGTGTCAAAGCAAGGGTGCATGTATGAACAAAAAACAAACACGGCATCTTTCATC
This sequence comes from Ampullaceana balthica, assembly GCA_944989445.1. NCBI lineage: Eukaryota > Metazoa > Mollusca > Gastropoda > Lymnaeidae > Ampullaceana > Ampullaceana balthica. Next base: position 137,952 of record CALYLW010000103.1, read on the forward strand.
TCTGTGCAGTCCATCCTCACAGCCGACGTCTTACCCATCTTACACTGTTAGTAACTATTCAATTTATTAAATTTAAATACTGACGACCTTGTACGCATTATTAAGATCAGTTTTTCTAGGTCAACACGTGTTAATGAACACAAGAAGTGCAGGGGTGTGGGTTATAGGAGTGAAGGGAGAAGAGGGGGTAGATAAACACATTAGCTAGTATCAATCGGCGTATTTCAAAGCAAAGTTTGTCAAAGCAAGGGTGTTTTTTATTAACAAACACAGCGTCTTTCATCTATAAGCAGTCCATCCTTCTTTTTTTTTGGCAGATGACTTTTGTTTTCTTTATATGAGTCTTTTAAATAACCAATTTTTTTTATGTGTTGTGCAATTTCTGTTTCACGTTGAGAGAAAAAAAGATATATCAAAATACATTGTATTTGTTTGGGCCGTATTTTATTTCCCGTTGACAGATATTTCCCGTTGACAGATATTTCTCCTTAGATGTACTTCACAGCATATATTTGAAACAAACAAATTTCATTTGATAAATTGTTTCGCAAGCCACAATGTAAACACAAAAAAGCCGCATGGGAGCCGAAGTTTGGCCTACGGTTAATATAGACATTGGAGCCACATTTTCATGGGTACCCGGGCGGAATTTTACTACCCGGGTAATCACACGACAGGCCTACTCGGCAAATAGTGCCCACGCAAATAGCCAAATATATATTTATTCAATTGTAGAATTCGATAAATATCAAGATTAGTATACTTACAAATTGTTTAAATATAAAAAATGTAACCAAATTATAGAAATTAATCATTTGAAAATATAAAAATATAAAGTTAATAAACTAATTTTCTACGATAATTTCATGTTTACTTCTAGCGATTAGCGCCACGTCGCCATACTTAAAATTTAAACTTTTAAATATCTAATAAAATAATTAAATAAATTCAAATTAGAGTCATATATATTAACTAAAATTATCAGCGACTAACAGTTACAAAGTAAATAAGCAACATATTAACAAGATAAATCAAATTTACAACTAATATATAATGAATTTATTGTTTTAAATTTAATAAAAATTAATAGTCCCTTCTTCTGGCCATAATTATAATATCATTGCATTTTGCATCATGTAGAAGGTAGTAAAGTAAGCAATAAAAAATAATGTCAATAATAATTTAATAAACCAAATTGAATGCCTAAAATTAAAGTTTATTTGTATAAAACGTGAAAGCTAAATTCAAGGCGGTTAAGTTTTAGTGAAATTAAGCAACCGCTAATCGTTTTCAAAACCGAAATTAATTCGAATTTCCAATTTTCGTTTAACAACCCTAGTACTCGGATTCGTACCCGGATCCGGCAAATAGTACATCTAACTATTCGGATTTTGTACCCGGTAGAAAATGTGTACCCGGTTGGTCCCTAGTTATTACATGATGAGTGTCTACTTTACTCTCATTTGTTGCATCGTTTTTGTTTTTATTATTTTTTTATGCCAGTGAGCTCGGGTCATCTGTCTCGTAGTGAACTGAAACGTCACGTCTGCCTTGTATCCTAGAGGATAGAAGAACCAAGAGTAAAGTAGTAATCATACATAAAGCAATTAACTCTAATTTAGAAATACAACACAAAGATAACTTAATGCAACCCTCAGATAGACATCAGGATAAAAACACATTTCTTATTCCGAATGCAAGAACAAACTCATACAAATTTTCGTTCTTCCAGTCCAGAATTCGGGCGTGGAATGGGTTGCCTGAAGAAACCAGGAAAGCCAACACTTTATCAACATTTAAAACTCTAATAAGAATGCAGGACTAAACACAAACCATAGATAAGCGTAGGACGCAATAATCTTCTGTATAGAAGGAGCGTCTGAAACAGATAAGATAAGATAACTAACTACGTTACGCCTGCCTTGTAATTAACTACATCTTATCTTTTTGGAGAGAAAAGTTGAAACTCATAGGATCTACAGGATTTAATGCATTTAGAAAAGATTCAATTGAATATTGATAAATTATTGAGTTTAAAAACAAAGTTTAAAATTGAACTTAATCCCCCCCCCCTTCAATCGTAAGTTAAAAACTTTAAAAAGAATAAAGTAAAAGAATTGTTAAAGAATTACACAAAGAGATTCTCAGCAGATAAGGTTTTCATTGCCAACAAATATTTTAAAAACAAGATTTAAGTAGCAGCCTAAAATTTGAGTCAAGTAATTTCTTTGTGCGACGTCACTCATCAAATTAAATTATCTAAAATCTGTATGTCATCTAAGGTTTGTCATAAATATGTCAGATAAACATCACTTTTCACGCACCTATATCACTTCACTTACCTGTAGTCACTTCACTTACCTGTAGTCACTTCACTTACCTGTATGTAGTTCTGTCTGCTTTTACCCCCTAAATATTGTGATCAAAATAAAATCACTTTCTTATTAGACAGAGAGTTGAACTTTGATGCACATATCATCTTCGATGACAATAGATATGAAAGTCAAAAATAAAGTAATAATAATAATACTGTTCTATAAGTAGAAACTGGACGCGGGGCCCACACAATAGAGAAGCAAACCAGCAGATGCCTTCTTCAGACTAACGTGACCTATAGAAGACTTTAACACAAGTTTTATTTACTATTTTATTTTTTGAATTCTGTATCCATCATTGTACCGACAAGATGAGCCCTAACGTATGTTAAAAATGGGGGAAATCTGATCTTTGTCAGTCTGTCATATTGAACTGCCAAACGAATCTCTAAATGAAACAACGTTATCATCGATATTAATACTCAGTTGCCTCAGTTTTTACTGACCTCGGAGAAGCTCAATAGCCGTCTGCAGACGAGTCTGAATTTGGTGTTGAAATTGTAATAGACGAAAATGTTCAGACTTGAATTAAGATAGGAGCTGATGTCGAATAGAACTGACGTCACCAGAAAGACGTTTCCATATAGTCCTCCAGTGTTGTAGTCTGGAACCAGGCGCCTAACGACACCCGCCACAGCTTGGGGAAGTGAGCAGACGATGAAGATGACGGACACGAGTACCACAACCCTGAGGACCTGGAGATCTTTGCCGACGAGAAAGTTGTTTGACTTCCCATGAGTCGCTGACTTGTCATGGGTCACCGAATCCTCATGGGTCACTGACTTCTCATGGGTCACTGAATCCTCATGGATCGATGACTCCTCGTGGGATGTTGACAGTAGTTTTGGTTTTAGTTTTCTACGACGTTCCGGTAGAGTTTTTATTTTCCCGGCTTTTTTTATTGGCTCTGATTCAACTTTTCCAGATTGTGTCCCATGTCTAAATTTAGCCGCGGAGATTAACTTAAACTTCAAAACGAAGAGCGAGACGAGAACGAGGCTGATGGATCCCCACGTGATGATGTTCCGGTTGAGTATGTCGTTCACCGCAAAAGCTGCAGGTCTCAGGGGTGTAAAATAAAGCGCCAACTTTGTGACGTTGGTTTTACTGTCAAAGACACTCTGAAAGCCCTGGCACGCAAGCATCGGGACACGGGTGACCAGCGCCACAGTAAACACAGCACCGACTGAGTACATGGTGACCTTCTTGGTGAAGATGTTCTTGAAGGTCAGCGGTATGGCCACGCAGCAAGCTCGCGCCACGGCGGTGTAGACCCGGATCATCATGGACGCGTCGTAGAAGACCATGCTGTACCAGAAACCGGCGTAAGCTACGTCTGGGAGATTGATCGTCTGCGGAGCTATCCGGGGGAAATTTGCGACGATGTTCGTGGAAGGGATCAAGGTGCTGACCAAGAGAAAGAAGAAATCAGAAATGGCGAGAGAAAACAGAGATAACGTGACGCCGTCCTTCAGGCCCATTCTGGTGAATACGATGACGTTGAAAATATTTGAAAAAAGTCCGAACACAATGGCGATTGGGTTGCAGGTGTATAGAAATACATATCTGAGGTACACAATAAATTCATCACTATTGACTCTGTTGATAACCGAAAAAGAATGCGTAATGTTGCCTGCAACTATGGTGGTCATTATTTCCATTCAGCGTTCTTGTCCCACTGAATTGGAATTGAAAGATTTGTAACTGACCTTTATATGTGTAACTGACCTTTATATGTGTAACTGACCTTTATATGTGTAACTGACCTTTATATGTGTAACTGACCTTTATATGTGTAACTGACCTTTATATGTGTAACTGACCTTTATATGTGTTGCACTATTCTATTTTCAATCAAATACCTCGGACATGTTTCAATTGAAATCAAATAACAGCAGTGGGAAAATATATTTTTATTGGTTCAGGCAAAAGTAATTAATGTATATGTGTCTCCCGATATATGTAAATTATCTATTGATTCATGTTTCTTTGATCACTACTTATTGAATTGACTAATTAATGCAAGAAACTGTTCAAGACAGGCGGTAGATAAAGTTGAAACATTTAAGATTTTTTTATTTCTCGGCTCTTGACTTGTCATTATATATCATTATGTAAGCTCTTTAAAGCGAATTAATGTAATATATATATACTTTCATTATATCTATATTCAATTTTTAAAAAAAAATTAACTAATTTAATTGTCGTGACACTGATTATTTGAAATCAAAATTGAGTTATCCTGTAATTAAACTAAATATTCTTCAAACATTAATTACAGGTCTGAACATCTAAGTATTAGCAATAATTGACAAATTAAATAAAGACCATTATCAGATTTAATCAATGTCAAATTCCTGTAGAAAGAAAGTCGTTTTGCCACTTACAGACGGGACACGTTTTTGTTCGTAAAAGCTGAGGCTGTAATCCAAACTTTCAGATTTGCTTTGTTACTTTATGTTGCACGTTTAACGAGTTGTTGAAGTTTTCTGCGGTTTTCTATAATTGACCTATTACAACTATGTGAGCGTCTAATTACAGTTGAAAGATCGATGAATAACTCAACAATGTCAGTCCAGCTGTTAGCTTCACTGGTGTAACTGCAGCATATTTGAACATGTATCATCAGTTGCAGGATAAACAGATTTTTAATCCGGATGTATTAGCCACATATGTATTAGTCTAAGATGACGTATTTGCCCCATATGTATTTGACACAGATGTAAGAAGACGAATCGTCATAGTCAGGCAAACGCGTCATTTATTTTTATTTGACTGATATTAACAAGTGAGATATTTTATTTCTCAATCTTATCTTAAACGCAACCATTAGTTTCAATTGTGGCAGTAGATTTATGTTGTTAAAGATGTTGGAAATTGTTAATAAGGAATGTTTTTTTTCGAATTGGATTTTATATAAATAGAATGATTCCCCGGATCATTAAAGAACTTTAAGCTCAAAGTATTCCTGAACTAAAATACTCATTTTTACATCATTCCGTTCCAAATTAAATTTCTTCTTCTTTGAAAATTTAAGAAAATAATTTTTGCGCCGTTAAAAATAAAGCGACCTAGATAATAAAGTGCGTTAAAATTTTTGTATAGAACATTTATATTTCGATTAAAACGTTGGCAATTTATTTGTGAGGTACACGAGTTGGTATGTTTTAACCCTGAAGTGCATCAACAAAAATGAAATGATGATATGAGGTTAAGTATGTCATGTTATTTTTTGTTCGTTGAGAAGTTTGCTCACAATCCAAACAGTACTTAAATCAATTCGTCTACAGTAGATGGAGTGTTTTTATTTATTTTTTGTTTGTTGTAAGCTTCCCGTCTGGTGATTTAAAAAGACCGAAATTAATGACCTCATGTCACACTTTAAGTCACTAAACAATTAGCTTGCTGCTCAATGACTTACAATTTCTAAACTTCTACGCGGTGAGCAGTTAATACAAATAAATTTCTTAAAAATTGACTGGAAGTTTATTGTAAAAAAATTATAATCTTTGTGAAAGGCCTATTTGATATTTAAATGTGTAATGCAGACACCTTCAGTTGGTATATCAAGAGGTTCCTCTGCTCCCCCAGTTACCTGCCATAGCCCCCCAAACTCCTTGCCCTGGGTGGCGTCAATGCACAAGGCGTATACATCTGTGGAGGACCGGGTGGCATTTAGGATGATGGCGCCCTGGTGACAAGGTGATAGAAAGTTTATTGGTAAAGTTTCTCATAAGGCTTTATTGTATGAAATGAGAATTTAACTGGTAATGAAAATGAATAGTGGGGTTAAACAATTTCTAAATAATAAAAGCATAGAAACTACCGTACATACTCGTTCTAAAGCCGAACTTTTTAGAGCAAAATCTAGGGGGAAAAGTGAGGTTCCAGCTTATGAACGACGGGCTATAGAACGAGAATTTACGGTATGTTTCTCATCTCTGGAAAAGACATCACAAAAATGTAAGTGGACATATCGTGTTTGGTTAATATATTTCTTTGAAATTTAAACGTTCGAGATTATACACTGGCGGCATGTTGTGAAAACTGTAATTAACATCAAGAAGATTATACACTGGCGGCATGTTGTGAAAACTGTAATTAAGATCAAGAAGATTATACACTGGCGGCATGTTGTGAAAACTGTAATTAACATCAAGAAGATTATACACTGGCGGCATGTTGTGAAAACTGTAATTAACATCAAGAAAATGCCATGAAATATTTCATGACCTAACATGTGAGTGATTGGTGAATGTTTATAAACCGTTTGTCGTTTATTATTGTTTGTCGTTTATTATTGTTTGTCGTTTATTATTGTTTGTCGTTTATTATTGTTTGTCGTTTATTATTGTTTGTCGTTTATTATTGTGCTGAAAATCTTTCTTGATGTTTTAAAGTTTGTTATTTGTGTGAACGCAGTCCTGTTTAATACCACTGTTATATTGTTTAATACCACTGTTATATTGTTTAATCCGACGTTTTGGATATAACAGAGGCTCCTTTGTGAGTATTTCCCCCCCAAATGTTTCTGTCTCGCAATACCAGAATAAAGCCATAGCACAAAATATCAATTTGGGTGGTGCACTTATTCATTAAAAAAACAAACTTTTCATTTATTTTTCAGCATTAGGTAAATAGAATAATTTAAAGGCCGGTAACCTAAGGATACCTGAGGGTAATTATACTATATCTATATAACTTACATGAGGGTAATTATAGGACACCTATCCCTTACCTACCGGTAATATGATTATATCTATCACCTGCCAGTAATAAAATGATACCTCCACTCACCTGAGGGTAATTCTAATAAACATCTCCCGAGACACAGTTAACAGGTACGGACAGGTACATGACACCATCCTTATCAAAATACCTGCTGAAATTCCAAGAAATAAAGGCTACTAATTAAATCCCATGGAAACCGCACCCATCTATTTCCAGCTGTACGGACGTCAATAGGTAATCAAACAAATTATTTGGTGGCAATCATACAACAAACTTTACCTCGGCGAATCATACAGTGTGCGTGGGTCGTCATAGATTCCCTGAGAACTCACACCGCTGAAGACCAACAGGCCAAGCTTTACAAGGGCCAGGCCATGCATCTCTCAAAGATAAGGGACACATTTAAATTACACATAACACACTACACACAACACACGTTCCTTGGTACTGTAAGCTTGAATTCAAATGTTTGTTTTTAAAAACAAAAATATTTTGGAAGTAAATTTTAAAAATCTAGAAATGTTTTAATCGCTGCATTGTGAGTGGATAAGATGTGACGTGCGATGTCAATGGAGTTTAGTGATTTAGCCTTGAACTCTTGATTTGATTGTGGATATTTGTCTTGTTATTATTTCTGGTTCAAGATCTTCATCATGGATTCCTGTTTCGCTAAGGACATTCTTTTAGTCCAGGACTCCTGTTACGGCGGACAAGCGATGAGGTGCTCCATCAAATTAACAGTCTATGACGGCGATGCGTCCATTTCTGAACATTTATATAAAATTTTGTGTGTGTAACTATGTTTATGGACATTTAGAGTTGGAGTGCATTGTGTTTTCTGTAGTTGTTGAACCTGTTTGTAATGCGCTGTGAGCCTTGGGTTGGGGCATGTTGGGGTACTGCGCTATGTAAATGAACAAAATAAATTAATTAATTAAATAAAAACAACCCGTAAAAAACCAAGTTTTTGACTATAAATCCTTTACGTATGAGACGTAACTAAAATAATGTTCATTATAACACGCAGCGCAAGACCATCCAAAAATACAAAATTGCAGTTGTGTCGTAAAACGTGTTTAATATAATGCGCACCGATCAGGAATAGGTTTATAAAAAGTGTTGTCAGTAAAATACGCACCTTATTGCGCGACAGAAAGGTTGTTCAATATAATACGCACCGCGACGCTCTATCTCAAAAAATAGCATGATACATAGGAATAAATAAAATAATCTTAAAAATCAATAATTTAATTACGGTACATGCGATCGATCTGAAATTTTGATACATTGTTTTTATCATCGGTACAAAACTGCCTGCAAAATTTCAGCTCGCTATCTTGCGAGCAAGTGGGTTAAAAATCGATCAAAAGTTTTGGCGACAAGCAAGCAAGGTCGGCCTCAGACACCACGAGTTAATATAAAGGATTTAAAAAACTGGTTTGCTTATGGACCTTCCATTGTCTTTGACAAAAAAGTATTCATTGTTCATTCTCAAAAACCTGTATTTATTGTTCATTGTCAATAACTTGTATTCATTTTTCATTCTAAAAAAATTTATATTCACTTTTTTGGGACGGAAATGATTTCCATACGTTATAGTTTTACATATCATTGACAACGAAACTATTTGGACTACTTACTTTACCAAAGACTATTGGACAGTTCAAAAGCTGTTTATAGCAAAAGATAAGGATTGCCGCTGGAACTTTACAATGAATCAGCTACATTTCAATAACATCTGCTTTAAATACACGCTGTATACTAATCTTAAGATAACATGAGTTGTATGTTGAATAGCACAGTCGACAATTCCAATGATAAACGTAAACTTTGCCGGAATAAAATAATAATCTAGCATTTAAGCAATCTTTGTGATCAAATAAAACGAGTGAAACCTTCCATCCTACACGATGGGATTCCGAGTGTTGGTACTATTGGTGTTGACGACCTTTGGATTAGTTTACTCTCAGTCGCCTTTTGATGATCCGTGCACAGTCACCACCTACATCAGGTAAACAACTGGACACAGTGACCACCTACATCAGGTAAACAACTGGACAAACTGACCACCTACATCAGGTAAACAACTGGACAAACTGACCACCTACATCAGGTAAACTAGTGGACACACTGACTGGCCAGTGACGTAAAAAATGAACCAGTGTTTTCTAGGTCTTTGCCATACCCTGCACATTGTTTCCTGAATATGAAACTACTACACAATTAGTGTTGCCAGGTGGCCACTATTTGAGGGGACAGTCCGCTACTTCACGTTATGTTTTCAAAATTCAATGTTTCATATTTTAAATATTATTACAACACATTTCATTTTTGAATTTTGTGTAAAGTTTTAAGGTGGTTATATTAAAACGTGTTAAAATGTTAATATAAAATTAAAATGTATAATTGAATTGCAAATTTTTTAATGAATTTTTTTCACTACTTAATCCTTCCCCTCCCCCCCCCCGGTTTTCCGCTAATTTTTTTACACAGACACTGCAACCCTATCCACTATGTGCCCTGAATATCAAAGTTATACACACTGTGTAACTGAGTCTGACATCAATACACACTGAAACTATGTTACACGGTCTCAAACAACTTGCACAAGTTACACGGTCTCAATCATCTTGCACAAGTTACAGGGTCTCAAACATCTTGCACAAGTTACAGGGTCTCAAACATCTTGCACAAGTTACACGGTCTCAAACATCTTGCACAAGTTACACGGTCTCAAACATCTTGCACAAGTTACACGGTCTCAAACATCTTGCACAAGTTACACGGTCTCAAACATCTTGCACAAGTTACACTGCATTTAAAACAACTGAAAAATCTTGACTTCTAATTTATTGAGCAAGGGAATTTTTAAACTAAATTTTTATGTTTTTATTTCAATAAAGTAAAGTTTAAATAAAAAATAATAAATAATAAACTTGATTGTATAATAAAAACCTGCAACAGACTTGAAATTGAAAAGCATATATGGTTAATGTTAGGCCTTGATATATACTAAAACAATAGATTGATGTGTAAACATATCTTAAAATATGTATCTTTTGCCTCTCAGTGTCTCACGAAATATGAATATTATTTCTGTCTGTTTCTGGTGACAATGATTCGAATTTATTTTAATTGTTTTAAATTTTTATCGTTGTTAAAAGAACGTCATCTATCGTTTCAACAATATGTCCAACACATTTTCTTTCTTTCTCTTATAATTTAATAAATTGAAATATTCACTTTTATTAATATTTTATCATTGATCTTTAAATTCACATATATATTTTTTTTTGTATTTCAGCAATTTTTTAGACAAGGATTTTGTACTCAATGTAACAGTGCCACAGGACTGCTCGAATGGGACAGTTAACTGGAACTATCCACAGGTCAGTGTCTGTCAGAGTCCAGCTTTCAGTCATTGCCATCCCCGTCTGACCAGCAGCCGACAGATAATCTCAGACAAAACCACACAAACGAATTAACTGATTGAATAAAGCACAGGGTTTTATTCATAACTCTATTTTGTAGACAAAACAAAGCACAAGGGTGATATTTTTCTCGCGTGTACTTTTCACATAGAATAAAGAATTACATTATGCATCAATAATATTCCTAGCATTAATCTACAGGACTGGAGGCATAAGTTAAATAAACAAGTAATTGATGGAAAAGATCTCAAAGGCTGAATTTGAGTGTGCATGTGGCCGACGTGCATGTGGCCAATGTGCATATTGCCAATGTTCATGTGGCCAATGTGGCTCTTTAATAATAAAACAGTCGAAACGAATTTCCATCAAACAACAAAAGAAATTTATTCATTTAAAACGAATGCTGTTCTATTTACAAACAACATTTGGCACTAACAGTCATATAAACACACACTCGATCACACACAACACATACATACGAAAAATGCATATAATACATATAAATGTATTATGTGTATATTTGTATACCATTTATGACTATTCAACTGCCTTCATTGCGCTACATGTGTTTAATGTCTCAGTCATTGTTTTACATTTGACCATTGTATCATTCATTGTCTAACTTTTGATAATTGTAACATTTATTGTGCTATAATAAAAACAGGCTATATTTGTTCATTGTGACATTTATTGTGCTATAATAAAAACAGTCTATATTTGTTCATTGTTACATTTATTGTGCTATATTTGTTCATTGTAACTTTTATTGTGCTATAATAAAAACAGGCTACATTTGTTCATTGTGACATTTATTGTGCTATATTTGTTCATTGTTACATTTATTGTGCTACATTTGTTTATTGTTACATTTATTGTGCTACATTTGTTCATTGTTACATTTATTGTGCTACATTTGTTCATTGTAACATTTATTGTGCTACATTTGTTCATTGTTACATTTATTGTGCTATATTTGTTCATTGTAACATTTATTATGCTACATTTGTTCATTGTTACATTTATTGTGCTACATTTGTTCATTGTAACATTTATTGTGCTATATTTGTTCATTGTTACATTTATTGTGCTATATTTGTTCATTGTTACATTTATTGTGCTATATTTGTTCATTGTTACATCTATTGTGCTATATTTGTTCATTGTTACATTTATTGTGCTATATTTGTTCATTGTTACATTTATTGTGCTACATTTGTTCATTGTAACATTTATTGTGCTACATTTGTTCATTGTTACATTTATTGTGCTATATTTGTTCATTGTAACATTTATTGTGCTATATTTGTTCATTGTTACATTTATTGTGCTATATTTGTTCATTGTTACATTTATTGTGCTATATTTGTTCATTGTTACATTTATTGTGCTATATTTGTTCATTGTTACATTTATTGTGCTATATTTGTTCATTGTTACATTTATTGTGCTATATTTGTTCATTGTTAAATCTATTGTGCTATATTTGTTCATTGTTACATTTATTGTGCTATATTTGTTCATTGTTACATTTATTGTGCTATATTTGTTCATTGTTACATTTATTGTGCTATATTTGTTCATTGTTACATTTATTGTGCTATATTGGTTCATTGTTACATTTATTGTGCTATATTGGTTCATTGTTACATTTATTGTGCTATATTTGTTCATTGTTACATTTATTGTGCTATATTGGTTCATTGTTACATTTATTGTGCTATATTTGTTCATTGTAACATTTATTGTGCTATATTTGTTCATTGTTACATTTATTGTGCTATATTTGTTCATTGTAACATTTATTGTGCTATATTTGTTCTTTGTAACATTTATTGTGCTATATTTGTTCATTGTTACATTTATTGTGCTATATTTGTTCATTGTTACATTTATTGTGCTATATTTGTTCATTGTTACATTTATTGTGCTATATTTGTTCATTGTTACATTTATTGTGCTATATTTGTTCATTGTTACATTTTCCTCAAGGGTTCGTTATCACTGAAGGCCATACGGCTCAAGGGGAGAGAATTTACCCTGTGTATCGAGGAGAGCTGGGCCACAAGTCTCGGAAGTATCAGAGACAAGACAGGGGGGCGGGATCAACTCATAGACACGCCCACAGCACGTGAGTAATGACAGCAACGGTGATACTAGGTGACTTCCCCTCTCGCGCACCCTCCCTTTCTCATCTAACTCTATATTCATCTATTACAGGGGTCGGGAAACTTTTTGTCTGAGAGAGCCATAAACACCACATATTTTGAAAATTAATACTTTGAGATCCATACATTATGTTTAAAAGTAAAAATTCAAGTAAATGTAAATGTGTGTATGTTGTGTAATTTCAACACTAAACATACAATATTTATGTCTCTGAATTCTTTTTTAACAACATAATTATGATGTTTTTTAAATGTCATTAATATGTAGATCGAAGGAGTCTGAATAAACTTTTTTTAAAATAATCGAACATATGTTTGAGAGCCAGATGCAGCCATCAATAGAGACACATCTAGCTCGCGAGCCATGGTTTCCCGACCACTGATCTATTATCTCAGTTTCTCTGTAAGAGTTTCTTTCTGGATATTGCTTTTCTTCTTTTTCTCTCTCATCTCAGTCTCTCTTAAATCCCAATCGGGCGTTTCTGCACTTTCTGGAATGTGTTTTGCAAAATCTTTTTTAAAATGTTATTTTAAAAAATTGTTTAATATATTATTGTAGCGAAAAAACTCCATCATTTTCAAAACATAATTTTCTGTTTCCCTCTATTTCCCCCCCAGTGAGGCCAGCTTGTACTACCAGTGTGGACAGCCAAGCTGAACTGTTGCTGCACGCCCCAGCTGCTATGTTGTACCTTACAATATTCGACTACAGCATCCGCACAGCTTAACTAATCTCCCCACCGTAAACACGGCTGATGTAGTAACTGCACTGTCCACGACGTATTGGACAACTTTGCAATGTGTCTAAATCTTAAGTCAGAGCCCAAAGATGACCCAGAGGCTACTTGGTCGTCAAGTTTTGGATGAAAATAAAATTAATTTAAAAAAAAGAGAAATAAACAATCAAGGTATATTTTTACACTAGCTGTGTTTGCAGTTATCGGAATGTACTCCAAGTACACAATTGCACACAATCACACAAACTTAAAATGGTATCTTTCAATGTCTACTACTGTACTGGGAATTAATTTTCAGAGGCTTCTGTGATAATAAATACGTCATAACTAAGACGAAAAAAAATCTTTACATCAAAATATTAGAGGTCTTATAATCTTATAATGTTGAATAATTGCCGGTGAACCAAACCTTCACAAGCCGGTGAACCAAACCTTCACAAGCCGGTGAACCAAACCTTCACAAGCCGGTGAACCAAACCTTCACAAGCCGGTGAACCAAACCTTCACAAGCCGGTGAACCAAACCTTCACAAGCCGGTGAACCAAACCTTCACAAGCCGGTGAACCAAACCTTCACTTATGTTAATATTCTGGAAACAGTCAGTACAAGACATTAACTGCAGCATGTAACAAAATTAACAATTTTCATGTGGTAAGAAATCACATCCCTGAAACTCTGCAAAATATCACTCTATTTACTACTGCCTACCTCATCACACTGAGCTCATTCTAAACCTGATGTAAAGTCTATATCAAAGCAGTTAATGTAAACATCTATTTACTTGTTCAAATTGCTCTTTTTTTTTAAATCAAATTTTCCTCCATTTTTTCTTACGTCTGACAGAAAATTTATTTTTTCCTCTCACAAGAAATTTAAACTTTTCTATTATGACATATTGCACTCATATTAACAGCAGTATCTGTCACAGTACTTTGTTACAGTACCATCACAGCGCTACTCTGTCACACCTCTACCAAGTACTTTGTTACAGTACCATCGTACTGTGTTACAGTACCATCACATCACTTCTCTGTCACACCTCTCTACCAAGTGCTTTGTTACAGTACCATCACATCGCTACTCTGTCACACCTCTACCAAGTACTTTGTTACAGTACCATCACATCACTTCTCTGTCACACCTCTACCAAGTACTTTGTTACAGTACCATCGTACTGTGTTACAGTACCATCACATCACTTCTCTGTCACACCTCTCTACCAAGTGCTTTGTTACAGTACCATCACATCGCTACTCTGTCACACCTCTACCAAGTACTTTGTTACAGTACCATCACATCACTTCTCTGTCACACCCCTACCAAGTGCTTTGTTACAGTACCATCACATCGCTACTCTGTCACAGACACTCCCTAATAAATACATTGTTAAATATTTGCGGACATTTCCTGTTGGGTGCGTGTCCTCGTTTTGGCAAGCTGTGGTCAGGTCTAGCAAGGGGAAGTAAACCAGCTTGTCTCTCAGATCTTTGAACACTTCCATCTGGATCTTGGCGTAGAAACGACTCAGCATGTCCCCCATCCTGTAGCCACCCCCACTTCTTACAATGTGAGGAGCCTTGAAGCGGGAGAGAAATACAACAGACAATTAATACAGTTCATCAATTAACAAGTTCATTTGAAGTTCATTTGTTTCCCTTCTTGGCGAAGAAATAACGACTCTATGTCACGGTCTATCAATCGCGAGTTTTGAGTTCAAAGATAAATTTAGGTTACTCTAAACATTCAGTGCCAAGAAAAAGAATGGTAACATTAAAATATAAGGTTTTCTTTATAACCATTTCTCAACTGGAGGAACGGTTTGACGTTAACATATTTTCACTTGTAGAAGAACGATGACGTAACCCACTATTGACCTGGAGGCGGGTAATGACGCAAACCACTACTGACCTGGAGGAGGGCGTTGACGTAACCAACTCTTCACCTGGAGGAGAGCGATGACGTAATCCACTAATCACCTGGAGGAGAGTGGTGACGTAATCCAATACTTACCTGGAGATAACGTAAGCCACTACTCACCTGGAGGAGGGCGATGACGTTGGGGTTGCGGTCAAACACTCTGACCAGTGCGTCTCTGATGAGAAGCATCTTGTCTTCAAACACGCCGATGTGCTGTCCGGTCAGGTGGAGGTAGTGGTCAAGTAGGATGATGTGACGACCAGTGGACGGGATGCTGTCGATGGCGATGTTGGCAGGCAGCATGTCCTTCAAAGGATGAGCCCATACTGTCTGGGGGAACATCACAATAAATATGGGTAGTAGTCTACGGCGGATTAAGGGGGGGGGGCTGAACGGGCTAAAGCTAGGGGCCCCCGATGATTAAGGGGCCTCCAAACTTTTTCTTTTCTATAATAAAAGTGGGCAAATAGTTGCATGATGCATTGAAAATATCATAAATAAATTAATAAAATCTCATCTGCTTATCAAGAGAAAATGTCGAAGAGTGTGAAATATCAGAAGTCGTCATCATTTGTAATACATGTAATATCTAGGGAAACCTAGCTTCAGAAAAACAATAGATTTCTTATTAGTTTGGAAAACTTACGACAAAAAAACGTTGACATAGTATGGCATAATTCAATAATCGAATTTTTAACCAACTATTAGTAATGCATTGTACACGAGTTACGGCGCTTCGATCTTCAGACAGACTGAAGTAAGAAGTAAATATTCGAATAAATATGTAATTAAATACTAGTACCGTATATACTCGTTCTAAAGCCGACTTTGTTGGGACAAAATCTATGGGAAAATGTTGGGCTGGGGGGGGGGTCTGCTTAAGAGCGGTTCATAGGTGATTTCTGTATGTACATTGAATATCGGTGTCATTAATTAACCTGAAATACATGTTGCGTTCCGTTATTAACTATTCTTTTTAGAAGGAGCAGATAAGATTAGCTAAATACCATTCATTCCTGTTGAGCATTCATCAAGTTCATACCAATGTATTCACATGCTGGATCAGGAATTGCCCACATTATTTTTAATATTTTGGAAGAAAATGACATTCAAATTCAAGATTGCCGCGGACAGTCACAATACAATACTGAAAATATGAGTGGGAAGTATAACAGAGTCCAGGCTATCCTTCGTGAGAAGTGCAGTGTTGCTCATTATGTGCCGTGCACAGCTCATTCCCTTAATTTATTTGGGAAAAGTGCAGCAGAAGGTCGTCCTACTGCAACCAGATTTTTAAAAAATAAATATATACTTATTTTTTCATTCTGCAAAATCTTTATACCTGGCTTGTTGCATCTACTCATCGTTGGCAGGGTCTTCAAAAACAATTCAAAATGTTACCTTTTAACTAAGCCTTGTCTGACACAAGATGGTCAGCCCGGCATGATGCTGTAAGATCTGTTAATAAATAATACCATGAGAATATTGCAGCACTGGAAGAATTGGCAACTGACGACAATCAGCCGCCTGACAGTCGACTTGAAGCAGAATAATTTAGGAAGGAACTCGAACAACTGAAACCTGCTATTTTACTTGAATTTTGGGATAAAATTTTATAAAGATTTCAGAAAATGAATGCATCACTTCAATATACATTTGTTGAATTATCTTTTTGAGTTTGTTAAAAGACAGCGTTCTGAATTTCATTCCTATGAAGAAAAAAGAAAGGATAAGTCCGTGGAGAAAGAATATAAACAATCTTCAATGCGATTAAAAAAAGAGAAAGTGTCATCTTGATGAAGGGACATCAACCGAAACAGTATTTTCTCTGAAACAAAAATTCAACGTTGAGGTATTTCTTGAAATCATTGAAACTTTCTTCAGCCCTACAACATCGGTTAGACGCATGTGTATCCATGACAAATTTGGCTTTCTTAGAAACATAACTGAGCTCAGCAATGGTGCCAAGAAAGGGCGAAAACCTATTGTGGATAAGATTATCGAATTTCTGAGGATAATCTCATCACTTTTGTTAGGATAATCTCATCAAATTTCTTAGGATGATCTAATCAATTTTCTTAGGATAATCTCATCAACTTTTTTAGGATAATCTCATAAATATTTTAGGATAATCTCATCAACTTACTGATGATAATCTCATCAAATTCTTAGGATAATCTCATCAACTTACTGCAGATGTTCTGAAAGGGTTAGAATGAGGAAACCATTTCATTGTAAAGTTCCTGGCCTTGCTGACACACATGAGGGGCTTGTGCCACTTCTCTGTGCTGGCTTTCAGAACCTCGTCGCATTCGGTCCGGCTGACCTCAGTGTAATAATGGCCCCGAATATTGGAGTCACCAAGCATTAAAATCTGTCATAAGAAAGACAACGAAACTATTGTACAAGAGAATCTGTAAGACATTGAAAAATTCGAGTATTGTTCTTAAAATCTGTTTTCAATAAAGTTTTTTTTTCGTTTGTATTATATTCATTATTTAGGCAAGGTAATTATAAGAATACTCACTTCAAAATTTTATAACACATAATATGTCTTACTTTTTAGCCTTAAAACAACACTCCATAGTTGGATATGTAATAATATTACAATTTTGATTCTATTGAAATCAGTTTCCTTTTATCGCTTGCTGTATAATGTTTACCATTAAAGGTTTTCAATTGCAGTAACAGTGCTAAGAATAACATTCCATCAAGCAACGTCTGGTATCGCACATGCATCTGTTTCCAGTAAGAAACTCTCTCAAATGGATATTGTTTCTGGAGGTAAACCTCTCACCTGGACATTGTTTCTGGAGGTAAACCTCTCACCTGGACATTGTTTCTGGAGGTAAACCTCTCACCTGGACATTGTTCCTGGAAGTAAACCTCTCACTTGACATTGTTTCTGGAGGTAAACCTCTCACCTGGACATTGTTTCTGGAGGTAAACCTCTCACCTGGACATTGTTTCTGGAGGTAAACCTCTCACCTGGACATTGTTTCTGGAGGTAAACCTCTCACCTGGACATTGTTTCTGGAGGTAAACCTCTCACCTGGACATTGTTTCTGGAGGTAAACCTCTCACCTGGACATTGTTCCTGGAAGTAAACCTCTCACTTGACATTGTTTCTGGAGGTAAACCTCTCACCTGGACATTGTTCCTGGAAGTAAGCCTCTCACTTGACATTGTTTCTGGAGGTAAACCTCTCACCTGGACATTGTTCCTGGAGGTAAACCACTCACCTGGACATTGTTCCTGGAGGTAAACCACTCACCTGGACATTGCTCCTGAAAGTAATTCTCTCACCTGGACATTGTTCCTCGAGGTAAACCTCTTACCTGGACATTGTTCCTCGAGGTAAACCTCTCACCTGGACATTGTTCCTGCAGCCAGCATCGTAATCCTTTTTGACTTGACACAAAAGTGACTGCCATGCACCTTTGAAGAAATACCCAGTTGGTTCCCGTTGTTCCCATGTCATACGTGGGGGAACCGTGCTGCAGGGAACTGAAGGTAGAATCCTTGTCATGGGTTTTTCTAAGCCTTTTTTACCTGCATTTGAAAGTTGTAAAAAAAAATAGATAAATTAAAACCCGACCAAATTTCGGCAACTTTTTCCACATGTCTAACTTCTAGGAGTTTGGATAAAACTTCATATAAAGAAATTATTAGAATTCAATTTGAAAATTTAGCATTATTAAATGATGAAATTTTGTGTTTAAAAAAATATTATTTTTAAATTTAATTTTATTTTACTTACGTATTTTGTTATTCACCAAACTGAATTAAAACCATAAATACTTTTTTGGTAAATTAGCGATTACTTACGTGGTAAAACACGAACCAGCAGATTTTTCTTTGTCCCGATTAAACCTATTCTGGGAAGATGGTAAATGGAAAAACATGAAACTAATAGGTTTATACGTCTATATGTTTTTGGCTTTATAAACGTACCAGATACGTACATTTTTATTAATGTATAAGCCATCCCATCTTATCAAGACAATCGTTACACGCGGATAATTTAATCACTTCATGCGTTAATATCATATAGCCTTTTAAACATTTCATGTATATTTTACAAAGGAACGTTGTGTATCAACATTATTTCTATATACTCAAATGTCGCTTCTTACTCCTGCTTTCATAACGCGATGATAATTCTTGTTTTATCTCGTCTGCTTCTGGTGTGTTGAGATATATGTATTGGCAGAGGAAAGTGTGTGTGTGGGGGGGGGGAGGAGGGGGACAATTTCGATCAACAGCAGGCCTCCTTCTCATGGGAGTGGTCAGCATCTTGACCCGTCCCGATAATCCTAACAACGTCGCTGAATGTCTTTTCCATTGTCCAATTTTCATTATTGCATTATAGGGGACAAGCAATATCTTCAATTTACTTTTTGTTATTCTTAAACAGAGCTAAGCGTTACCATGGGAAAAAACTTACATAATTTTGTATCACTTTAAACCTGATGGCAAAGATATCTGAATTATTCTGTAATATGGCAACCTTCAATCAGAGAAGCCTTCAATTGGTAAGAAAATGCTGTCATTAAATTTTGACATTTTTCAATCCTCATCTGTAAAGAAAATGTTTCTATTGGCACTGTGGCCGAAATGAGTTGAGCTCTGCAGCTGGGCGATGGCACTGAGAGCAGGGTGTGGACCGGACGTCGTGTCCAGATAAAAGGCCAGAGACGGCAGATTGTTTAGTCTTGATCGAACGAGTGTCCAGATAAAAGGGCAGAGACGAATTGAATTGACAGTTGACTTACATTCTTCTGTGCAGCACCTGGAGCTCAGAACTGAGGAGGGGAGCGTCCAGGCTGCTGACCAGAAGACGGGTCAAGTTGTAATCTCCACAGCTCAGCTCGTGCTTCACCGGACGTCCGCAGTACCAGGGGGAGCCGTTAACTGACGTCACGTTGCAGATTTCATCAGGCCCGTGACCTGGAAGTAGAGGGGTGTTGAAACACGGCGTCGCCTCACTGGCCTGGGGGAAGATACAAGAATCCTAGCAAATTCCTACTTACAATTCATATCTTTGGTCTATCTTTTTTTCAAATGAAAACTATTGCAGCCATATTCTTAAACGAAACACATACATTTAAACAGATGTTCAACTCTGAGTTAGGATAATCATCTTTAACAATGAGATAGCTTTTAATTTTGTAATTAGTATGTTCCACGACGATTTTTATGGCATTGTTTATCCACTGATATTAATTATAGCGTGAGTTTATAAAAACCCGGAAATTCTTGAACTGAGTAAGAATTTTATTTACCGTATATACTCGTTCTACAGGCGACCTTTTTTGGACAAAATCTAGGTTGGGGGGTCGGCTTACGAGCGGGTCATATGTGATTTCTGCATGCACATTGAATATCGATGTTGTTTTTGTAGATCATCAAGGTCCCTGTCTACATTCTAAAAGATTCGACTGCTCCAATACAAGCTATAACAGTTTATTAAACATCTGCACTTACGTTATTTTTTTATTTCATTAATTTTTGTGAATGTTTTAATAATTTGCTTTACAAATTTTGTTTTCAACAACGAATTTAATGTACGCGCTTTCGCCACTGTTTACCAAAGAAAGAAAAAATATCGGTAACTCTTGCCTAACAAAGAGACAAAGATATGTAGTACAAGTAGTAGAAAATACAAAGAAAAGTATTATACAAAGTAAACAATCATAATGGCCGATTTAGCTTGTAGTTTTAAAAGAATGTGTACCATTTTCTTAACGCTGTACTATTATTTTTTGGGGTCGGCTTATGAACGAACGAGCTTTAGATCGAGTATATACGGTATGACACTAAATAACAATTGATTAGAAGACAACTTCCAGGAGCAAAACGTTTTATTGATAAGAATTAGCTGACATAAGGATAAAAACAATTTTATTATTCCGCATGCAAGAACAAACACATACAAATTATCGTTCTTCCCGTCCGGAATTCGAACGTGGAATGAGTTGCCCGAGGAAACCAGGAAAACCAACGCTCTATCAACATTTAAAAGTCTAATAAAAATGAAAGACTAGACTTAAACCATGGATAAGCGTAGGAAGCAATAATCTTCTTTATAGAAGGAGCGTCTGTAACAAATAAGATAAGAAAATATATGATAAAACACGATATGATATGATAACAAGTGTATATTATTTTAGCAATGATCGAAGCAAATTAAACACTTTTAACGTGTTTATTTATATGAATGTCGTTATATTTTTAATTCATTATTTAATAACTATTTTGCTTTCTTTGCTTTAATATGATTTGTTTATTTTTCTATTTTTTTTTAAAAAACATTTCTATCTATAATGTTCAAAAAGACATTTAAATCTTACCAGATGGTTCTCAAATCCAGCAAGGGTGGGAGCAAAGTTCTTCAACATCAGATGACTTGTAAATAAAACTGTAAAGAACTCCCTTGGATAAGTCAGTTCGACGTTGACTCTGTTTCAGACAAGAGATTACGTAATCACGAAAATGGGGATAAAATGTGCATATAATGAAGGTCCTAATCACGAAAAATTTGGGGGATCGCTTGACCTTGTTTTTGTGGAAATAGTCAAGAATGACGCACTGTGTGGCACGCCCACAAATCAACTAAACGTAAAGTGCAAGTTTCAATAGCGAGTTATGCAAATGCTGCAGTCAAGCGATGCGGCTAGGACTAGGACTTTCCTATGCTCATTCACTTCTATGACTAAAACTGCAATGATTTTTTTTTCTACTTTTTTTTTCTTTATTTTTCTACTCAATAACTATTTTAATCCCAACCCCTTTCAAAAAATTGTTTTCAATAAGTAGCATCTCTATCAATGTTCATTTTTTCTTCTTCTAAATACTTTTGCCCCGATGTTAATTTTTTTGGGGGATGGGGTGAAGTTACATACTTCAGTTGCATGAGTATCAATGACAGAAAGGGTGTTGTCAGAGACAACATAACATTAGAACATATTATTGACTTGCACTTTTGTTAAGACTTAAACAGCCCAACCAAAACAAAAAAAAACATTGAATCACATTTTTCGGTGGACTCGAAAGGATCATTCGCACAAGTTGACCCAGTTTTTAGTTCACAGACTTCATGAACTTTAACGCTGAGACGGAAGCCATTCAAAGATCTCATCAACATGACATGGAGGTAGTGTTTGGTCACGCCCCTCTTTTTAAATCCCATATATTAACTTCGAAATATTGTCTCTCTGTCTGTCGTCATCTCTGTCGTTCGTCGTCGGGCGTGCGTAAAAACAAAAGTAATTAAACAACCCGTAAAAACAAAGTTTTTGACCATAAATCCCTTATGGATTTGCATTTACAGATTGAAACTGACTAAACTCCCCTTTGCAGTCAAATGGGGCCGGGGGAGGGGTTGTCACCGATGGCTGGACTGAACTCAGCGTGACACGTGAATGTAAACAAAAGCAGGTAACTACATATAGTTATATAGAGATAATCTAAAAATGCATTAATTTAATTAATTTGATCGATCTGAAATTTTGATACGATGCATCGAAGTTAATATAAGGGATTTAATTAAACAACCCCGTAAAAAATGTTTTTGACCATTAATCCCATTATATATGAGACATAACTAAAAGTAATGATTATGTTCAAAAGCGACAAACATTTACAGACTGACACCGAGTGATATCCCCTGGCTTTAAAACCGAGGGAAGGGACGGGAGGGGGTGTGGACATCGACGGGTGGCGTCAACGCTTGAACTCGTCCGTCGGGCAGGCGGAAAAACAAAAGTAAAAAATGGCACACTTCCCGTGATAACATCCAGCTGAAATTTGGGAAATAGACTCGTGTCACCTTACAATGCATCGTATAAAAATTCCAGATCGATCGAACGTACCGTAATTAAATTTATGCGTTTTTATTTTATCTCTATACAACGTATGTAATTCAATTTCACAGTTTGTTATTGTTTTTCTTTCACGTGTGAGTTCACGCGTTGACGCCACCCATCGATGTACCGGCGTGCTTTTGTTTACATTTTACGTGTCACGCTGAGCTCGGTCCAGCGATCGGTGACCAGACCTTTCCCCTCTCCCACCCCCCCACCCCGGGTTATAAAGCAAAGGGGACTTAAGACAGATAAAGTCTGTAAATGTTTGTCGCGTTTGAACATAATCAATACTTTTAGTTATGTCTCGGACGTAGCAATCAGACGCTCATAACTAGAATGAGAACTGAACATTGTCCCACACGAAGCTACCTGTACAAGTTTAACACTAGAAGGGAACTGGCCTGTCGGCTGTGTGGCCACCCGGAAGAGACGGTGGCCCACGTACTCGAAGAGTGCCCCGAGCTGTGCGGGGGTTTGGAAGGCGAAGTAACGGTACCTGCAGAGGGTTACCTCTACGGCGATGCCCGCTTGATGTGGCTCGCTTGCGATAAAATGAACCGGGTCTTAAGAGCCTAGCGGCTCGACCCAGAGGAGAATGTACATTCACGAGTTATGTCTCATATATAATGGGATTTATAGTCAAAAAGTTTGTTTTTACGGGGTTTTATTAAATCCATTATATTAACTTTGAAATCTTGTCTGTCGTCATCTCTTCGTAAGTCGGTCGGGCGGAAAAACAAAAGTACAAAATGAACCACTTTCCGTGATCCCATCGAGCTGAAATTTGGCACATAGACTCGTGTCACCAACAATGCATCGTTTCAAAATTTCAGATCAATCGAACGTACCGTAATTAAATTATTGCATTTTTAGTTTATCTATATAACATTATATGTAGCAGTCGCTATTGTTTACATTTTACGGGTCACTTGACTTCACGCCAGCCATCAATGACCACATCTCGTGTTTTAACCAAGGCGAATTCACTCAGGATGTAAATGTTTGTCGCGTTGTAATATAATCAATACTTTAAGTTCTGTCTAATATATAAGGGATTTATAGTCCAAAACTTTGTTTTTACGGGGTTTTTTCATTACACATAATAATGCGTGCCGACCTCAGAAGGCCCTCCCAGGGCAGGAGGCACGTGACCATATAGGTGCCGTTCTTGACATCAGTCACGTGACAGGCCACCGCGCTATTCTTGTCGTCTTTGAGCCAAGCTCTCACCTCGTCCCCGCCCTTGACCTTGAGCTGACCATACCCGTCTCGCATGTCCACTCTCAAGGTCACTGTATCGCCGACAACAAATGTTGTGCTGCCAAGGGAGAAAACATGTAAATAAGGACCAACAACTCTACAATAAACTAGAAAATCCCACTATCTTTGATACATTCCCAAACATGATTTGTGTACATTTACGAAATTTGAGTCTTAAGAGATTGTGTTACGATGATTGTTTAGCACTACAAGAGCAAGTTGGTATTTTTAAATCCTTTATAATAACTCGCGGTGTCTGTTTGTTTGAGCCCTTGCTTGCTTTTCGAAAAAAACGTTGGATCGATTTTAACCAACTTCCTCGTAAGCTAGCGAGCTGAAATTTTGCAGGCAGTTTTGTGCCGATGATAAAAACGACACATCAAAATTTTAGATGGATCGCATGTACTGTAATAAAATTATTGAATTTTTAGATTATTTAATTTATCTCTATGTATCATTTTATTATTTTTTTTTGGATAGAGAGTCGCAGTGCGTATTATATTGAACAACCTTTTTAATACTTTCCTGTTGCGCGATTCGTTGCGTATTATATGGACGATAATTTTTAAAAATATATTCCCGATCGGTGCGCATTATATTAAACATGTTTTACTAGACATAACTAAAATTTTGTATTTTTGGATTGTCTTTCGCTGCGTATTATAATGAACATTCTTTTAGTTATGTCTCGTACATAAAGGATTTATTGTAAAAAAACTTGTTTTTTACGGGTTATTTTTCTTAAACAGATTATTTACCTGCAAGAAATTCTGTGTTAATATTTTGACAGATTAGAATTTAAAGACAAGGACGAGAAGACAAAAGAATGAAGTCACCTCGCATTGACCAGCGTCAGGTTAGAGAAGACGTTACTGGACGTCCGCTTGATGTCCGTCAGGGGCGGATCTGACAAATACTCTCGCTCAAAGTCGTACAGCTCGGACCTCGGGGGCGTCTTCAAGAATTCAGGTATCCACATGGCTTTACACCTG
Organism: Ampullaceana balthica; assembly: GCA_944989445.1. Taxonomy (NCBI): domain Eukaryota; kingdom Metazoa; phylum Mollusca; class Gastropoda; family Lymnaeidae; genus Ampullaceana; species Ampullaceana balthica. Next base: position 163,428 of record CALYLW010000103.1, read on the forward strand.
GTTCGAATTATTTGCTATTACAATTTAAACGAAAACAATTTCGGAGCAGAACTTTAAAACTACAACGTCAGTTTCACACATTCATCACTGAGAAAATAACAAATCTTATTCGAGTCATCAAGTGCTAAATAAACCGAAAACACCATTTCTCAATTCTGCCTTTTATATCTAAAGATACATGATCTTCACAATTTTAAAATAACTTTGAAATTGACACAGTCGCAGCAACATGAATTATGAATTTCTTTAATCTTACATCATAAAACTAAATGTTCTTCTAAAAAAACACAGCACAACAGAATAACATAGCACAACAGAACAACATAGCACAACAGAACAACATAGCACACAGAACAACATAGCACAACAGAACAACATAGCACAACAGAACAACATAGCATAACAGAACAACATAGCACTTACTTGACAGCTAAAGTTAACCTGACTTACTTGACTGCTAAAGTCAAACTGACTTACTTGACAACTAAAGTCAAACTGACTTACTTGACAGCTAAAGTCAACCTGACTTACTTGACAGCTAAAGTTAACCTGACTTACTTGACAGCTAAAGTCAACCTGACTTACTTGACAGCTAGAGTCAACCTGACTTACTTGACAGCTAAAGTCAACCTCGCGTGATCGCTCTCCATTGTAAAACTCGAGTTGTCATTCAACTCAGTCCTCCAGAAAGAGTTAGGGTCCTTGGCAAAAGGTAAACATTTGGGGTCAGAGGTTAAGTTTGTTATTGTTAAATTGTGGTAGGTCGACAGCCTGAGACGGTAGTCCAAGAACTCAGCTGATGTAAAGTCTGGTTGTAGATTTCTGATGACGTCATTCTAGATCATAACAAAGATACAACTTCATGCAAAAATTAAAAGCTCCATAAAAACTCTATAGATTACAAATTTATCAATTTCATATATGATTTTTAAAAATATTGCTTTTAATTTTAAATATTGTGTTGTAAATAATTTACAACAGTGTATGAGTTACCTGATGTTGTGTTGTAAATAATTTACAACAGTGTATAAGTTACCTGATGTTGTGTTGTAAATAATTTACAACAGTGTATGAGTTACCTGATGTTGTGTTGTAAATAATTTAAAACAGTGTATGAGTTACCTGATGTTGTGTTGTAAATAATTTACAACAGTGTATAAGTTACCTGATGTTGTGTTGTAAATAATTTACAACAGTGTGTAAGTTACCTGATGTTGTGTTGTAAATAATTTACAACAGTGTATAAGTTACCTGATGTTGTGTTGTAAATAATTTACAACAGTTTATAAGTTACCTGATGTTGTGTTGTAAATAATTTACAACAGTGTATGATTTACCTGATGTTGTGTTGTAAATAATTTACAACAGTGTATGAGTTACCTGATGTTGTGTTGTAAATAATTTACAACAGTGTATAAGTTACCTGATGTTGTGTTGTGAATAATTTACAACAGTGTATAAGTTACCTGATGTTGTGTTGTAAATAATTTACAACTTTGTATAAGTTACCTGATGTTGTGTTGTAAATAATTTACAACTCTGTATGAGTTACCTGATGTTGTGTTGTAAATAATTTACAACTGTGTATAAGTTACCTGATGTTGTGTTGTAAATAATTTACAACTGTGTATGAGTTACCTGATGGTGTGTTGTAAATAATTTACAACAGTTTATAAGTTACCTGATGTTGTGTTGTAAATAATTAACAACAGTGTATAAGTTACCTGAAAGAAGAAGATTTGTCCGTCGTAAAGTCCCAGCCTTAGTAATGCTGGTAGCTTTTTAGCAGACGCGGATTTATTCCTAAACAAATTAAAATCAAATATAAATTATGTGTAAACGAAAAACCTAATGAAGTAATTTCTTTCTATTCTATCATAACGATGGTCCACACATACTCCATCATAGTTGTGGTCCACACATACTCCATCATAGTTGTGGTCCACACATACTCCATCATAGTTGTGGTCCACACATACTTCATCATAGTTGTGGTCCACACATACTCCATCATAGTTGTGGTTTACACATACTCCATCATAGTTGTGGTCCACACATACTCCATCATAGTTGTGGTCCACACATACTCCATCATAGTTGTGGTCCACACATACTCCATCATAGTTGTGGTTTACACATACTCCATCATAGTTGTGGTCCACACATACTCCATTATAGGGATGGTCCACACATACTCCATTATATGGATTTTCCACACATGATCCATCGTAGTTGTGGTCCAAACATAGACCAACATAGGGGTCGCCCACACATACAAACAAATTTGAGGAAATCCGAAACGAAATATTTAAAAATTGTCATTTTTTTCAAAACAATTATAATTATTAGCTTAAAAAGACTCTTTTTGGCAAGAGTTTTCATGAGATCTCGAACAGCCTAAAACATTCACTGGGGCCGCCACTGGTTTATCTTAATTAATGGGACATGATACCTAAAAAGTTTCAGAACCGCTTCAATAAATCAAGAAAATAACCTCGTTTTCGGATAAATTGACTACTATTTTCTATTGAAAATTTCTTTAAACTCTACCTAGAAATATGTCAAGGGAAAGAGATAAAGAAATGTCTTACAGGACTTCTGTCAAGACCACGATGCACATGATGCAGACGGATAGGCTGACCAGCAATATAAACAACGTCTTCAGCCACATCGTTAATCTGGTGGCTACAGACCAAATGGCTTTTATGAAGGTCTAGTTGTTCATGTTGGTCTAATTGTTCATGAAGGTCTAATTGTTCATGAAGGTCTAGTTGTTCATGAAGGTCTAGTTGTTCATGAAGGTCTAGTTGTTCATGAAGGTCTAGTTGTTCATGAAGGTCTAGTTGTCCATGAAGGTCTAATTGTTCATGAAGGTCTAGTTGTTCATGAAGGTCTAGTTGTTCATGAAGGTGTAGTTGTTCATGAAGGTCTAGTTGTTCATGAAGGTCTAGTTGTCCATGAAGGTCTAATTGTTCATGAAGGTCTAGTTGTTCATGAAGGTCTAGTTGTTCATGAAGGTCTAGTTGTTCATGAAGGTCTAGTTGTTCATGAAGGTCTAGTTGTCCATGAAGGTCTAATTGTTCATGAAGGTCTAGTTGTTCATGAAGGTCTAGTTGTTCATGAAGGTCTAGTTGTTCATGAAGGTCTAGTTGTTCATGAAGGTCTAGTTGTCCATGAAGGTCTAATTGTTCATGAAGGTGGCTTTTTAAAAATCCTTTTTTACCTCCATTTATTTTACCAAACACCTCATCAGCACCCGCCCGACGTTTTAATACCACGACGATAAGGTCACGAGGTGAACTCGGGACGTGAAATCTAACAACAGCAGACGGATACAGATGCTTATATAGAGATAAACTGAAAAATGCATTAATTTAATTACAGTACATTCGATCGATCTGATATTTTAATGCAATGCATTGTCATTCACGATCTACATGTTGTAAAATTTTGAACTCTCTAGGACCATCAGAAGTGGTTTAATTTTACTTTGGCAAATTTGAAAAAAATTGCCGACAGACAGACACGAAAGCAAGTTAATAAAAACGTCGTAATTACGTGAGATCGACGTCAGTTCAACAACGCACATCATGTCTAGCTCTTCTTTCCATCGAACATGGACTAACAGTCAAATAAACTTCGATGAAATAATCACTAATTTTGCAAAACATTAAAGCTAGAAAAGTTACGCTTTTAGCCTTTGATATAGGACATAGCAGTGGATCGGGGAAGTGTTACTAAAATGTACTTTTAATTGTGATTTTCTAACGTTATGTATGAGATAGTTTGTATGACACATTGACACTTTTATTTTTATTTATAATTCTTGATACTTTAAGTATTGCTGTAGTCTGTATTACCGCAACAATATCCAGCAGTATCCAACAATTTATCTGATATTGTTTAGTAAATAATAAACTGTAAATCAGTATGTTTCTTGTCTTTTTCATCTTTTACATTCACGTTGTATGACTGTCACTGTCATACTACGTAATTATTGTGATAAGAGAAAATCATTTTCTTTAAACTATTGCAAAAGTCGCAAAGCTGAAACTTGTCAATTTATCGAGGGTGCCAAAAATAAATTAGCAAAGGGCGTCAAAAAACCCAGTTACGCCTCTGCATGAAGGTCTAATTGTTCATGAATGTCTAGTCGTTCGAACTAACTAAACTTTAGTTACTCCTCAATGGAAAAAAACAACAGATGAAACTATATCTTATCACTAACTACACAGCTTAATAACTACAGCGCACTAACTACTCTCTGAGACACAGTTCCATTACTACTCTCTGAGAGACACAGTTCCATTACTACTCTGAGAGACACAGTTCGATTACTACTCTCTGAGCGAAATAGCCGTTCTTGCGATTGACCTGTATCCTGTTTAGGTGGAAAGTCGATATCAAAATCAAAGCAAATACAAAACAGCGAATGCGCAGTTAAAATAATATCAATGGGCAGAAATGCTTTTCATGGTTGTTTTAGTTCCGTGGCCTTTCGCCAGGCGTTCTCAAGCCATTGCCGGTAAGGTAGCCAGTGCCAAAGGTTTTTCTTGAAATTACAACAGAGGTTCACAAATGTGCTGCAAGGCGTAAGAGATTTAATAGCAAAGAGTGAGGGGGCTAGAGGAAAGAAGTGAAGGAGCTAGAGGCAATGAGTGAGGGAGCTAGAGGCAAGGAGTGAGGAAGCTAGAGGCAAGGATTGAGGGAGCTAGAGGCAAGGATTGAGGGAGCTAGAGGCAAGGAGTGAGGGAGCTAGAGGCAAGGAGTGAGGGAGCTAGAGGCAAGGAGTGAGGGAGCTAGAGTCAAGGAGTGAGGGAGCTAGAGGCAAGGAGTGAGAGAGCTAGAGGCAAGGATTGAGGGAGCTAGAGGCAAGGAGTGAGGGAGCTAGAGGCAAGGAGTGAGGGAGCTAGAGGCAAGGAGTGAGAGAGCTAGAGTCAAGGAGTGAGGGAGCTAGAGTCAAGGAGTGAGGGAGGATGTTTTTAGTGTGCGGGAGGTAGTGGCAAACAGGGAGTGACATAGTGGGGGAAGAAACTTAAGAATTTTTTTTTAAAAGCACACACAAAAACTGCTTTTTGGGAGGAAATGTGAAACAATAAATGTAAATTATGACGTCATCTGACATTAACTTAAACTGTACGTGTGAGTTTATTCCATTTTACACGCTTTTATTTAAGTCACATTGTTTGTATGTTGTATCCGTCAAATCTTGTAACGTAAAATTAAACCACTTCTGATGGTACCAGAGATCTAAAAATTTTACCACCCATAGATAGATCTTGGATGACAATGCATTGTATCAAAATTTCAGATCGATCGAATGTACCGTAATTAAATTAACGCGAGGACGCGGTGGTCGAGTGGCAGCGCGCTCGACTGGCGCACCTATTGGTCACGGGTTCGAATCCTTGTGAAGGCAAGGATTTGTTCCCGGGGCTTAGGGCGTCCCTGAGTCACCCAGCTCTGAATGGGTACCTAACACTAGTTAGGCGGCTGGGTAATGCGTTGCACACACAAAGTCGTGGCCTGTGAACGCTGCATCACTTGCCAACAGATCATGTGTCATGGTATGTGGACGCAATTATCTTCTGCATAGAAGGAGCGTCTGTATAGACAGATAAGAAGATAGATAAGATAATTAATGCATTTTTAGTTTATCTCTATATGGCATCTGTATCCGGGTTCACCCCAAGCATCGATGACCACATTCCCCGTGTTCAACACCTCAGTAATACGAAACTAAATCTAAATTGACATGATAATACAAGAGGAGCAACAGGAGTTTTGATTAATCAAAAAATGTTGAGACTAAAAAGTAGAAAAGAAAATACTTTATTAAAAAACAATCTTTTTTTTAAAAAGGACACGCTTTTATTTACATATAGAAAGTGCACTAACAATAAGAAAATAAAATTTTCTATGATTACAGAGGAAATCCGTGAATCTATCCACTGCATATAAAAGCGTGGGCGCTCATCACAACTCATTTCTCTTTGCAACTATTCTTTGGCATATAGATTAATATTTCTAATTAATGTAGCATATATATGATCAAAGTTGTGAATCTTTTAATGTTTATTAATATTCATACAAATTTGTATTTATGTTTCGCAGCCATGTACATGATAGAAAGTTGTGATGGGCGCCCCCACGCTTCTATGTGCAGTGGATAGGTTCACGGATTTCACCTGTTATCATAGACATTTTTTATTTTCTTCTTTTTAGTGCACTTTCTATATATAAATAAAAGCGTGTCCTTTTTTTAATGAAAAAAAGAATTTTTTAAGTATTTTTTTTTAAATTTTGATAACAATAACTTAGTAGACCTATCATTATGTATTACAACTACAGAAGGATAGTCAGTTGTTGTTTGATATATAAACATTGTATGAGACCAGTCATGTGTATGAGACCAGTCATGTGTATGAGACCAGTCATGTGTATGAGACCAGTCATGTGTGTGAGACCAGTCATGTGTATGAGACCAGTCATGTGTATGAGACCAGTCATGTGTATGAGACCAGTCATGTGTGTGAGACCAGTCATGTGTGTGAGACCAGTCATGTGTGTGAGACCAGTCATGTGTGTGAGACCAGTCATGTGTGTGAGACCAGTCCTGTGTGTGAGACCAGTCATGTGTGTGAGACCAGTCATGTGTGTGAGACCAGTCATGTGTGTGAGACCAGTCATGTGTATGAGACCAGTCATGTGTATGAGACCAGTCATGTGTATGAGACCAGTCATGTGTGTGAGACCAGTCATGTGTGTGAGACCAGTCATGTGTGTGAGACCAGTCATGTGTGTGAGACCAGTCATGTGTGTGAGACCAGTCATGTGTGTGAGACCAGTCATGTGTGTGAGACCAGTCATGTGTGTGAGACCAGTCATGTGTGTGAGACCAGTCATGTGTGTGAGACCAGTCATGTGTGTGAGACCAGTCATGTGTATGAGACCAGTCATGTGTATGAGACCAGTCACGTGTATGAGACCAGTCACGTGTATGAGACAAGTCACGTGTATGAGACCAGTCACGTGTATGAGACCAGTCACGTGTATGAGACCAGTCATGTGTATGAGACCAGTCATGTGTGTGAGACCAGTCATGTGTGTGAGACCAGTCATGTGTATGAGACCAGTCATGTGTATGAGACCAGTTAAGTGTATGAGACCAGTCATGTGTGTGAGACCAGTCATGTGTGTGAGACCAGTCATGTGTATGAGACCAGTCATGTGTATGAGACCAGTCATGTGTATGAGACCAGTCATGTGTATGAGTAGACAATTAAGAAACTCGCCTGTGTGCCGATGGTTTGTAAATTAAAAAGAGGGCAGTGTGCACCAGAAGATTTGAGAACCCTTGCAGTGGTGAAAGTTGTCCCAGCCGTAAGCTTTGAATGGAATATTGAGACCGCCTGAAACGTGTGGTAAGCAAACTTGGGATCAGGCTACAGACCTGGTCATTTTTGTCGTCATGTGCCGACGTCATCGAGCCCGCTCAACACCCATGAAATAAGAAATAAAATATTCCTAATCCCTATATATATTGCGCCTAAGCGCGTCCGAAGCCGTGTGTGTGGGTGCTCGCTATGCGGGGTAACTCGAAAATAAAATAAATTATTGAAAATTAAATAATAACCATTTTGGTGTCGAGATTAACAAGACGGCGTTTCTCGCTATAAAATATTGTGACTTGACGTAATAGTTCGAGCTCATATTAATTTGTAAAATGGAAACAAAGTAAAAACAGCCGCGGTTGTTTCAATGAAATGGCATTTTTTTAATGGTACTATCTGTTTGTGTGTTTATGTTTGTGTGTATAAGTGTGTGAATAAAATGAGTGTGTGTATGTTTATGTTGTGAAATAAATGTGATGAAACGGCTTATTTTTATGTCTGATAATGTTGCGCCTCTAACAAGAATACGTATAATTTTTTGTAAAAAATTACAGAATTAATATTTGTTTTCAAATGACATCTTTACACTGTTTCCTTTATGTATTTTTGAGATGTATTTTATTCAACCGTTCGAAAAATTTATTTGCTTTGGTCTTTCTCCAGATGTCTACATTTATGTTCAACGTTAATCTACCTAACATTTTTGTTTACAAACCATAGTCATTGTTTTTTAGCGCAATATTTTAACAATATTTATATACTATTATTTTCTATTATTTTCTTTATTATCAAATACACAGTATCATTTTACCACTTTTTTTAATATCTTTTATATGTTTAATTTAAATACTTAATGTATTTGACATTTTGTAAGTTACTTTTAAATAATCAAATACTAATCAAATACTAACAATGTATTCAATGCATTAGAGAAAAAACCACATGAGTGAAACCAGATACCAAACACTATAGCTTAGCCACTGTTAATATTCTTTTTGCATAAATTAAGTCAAACATGCCAGGTAAGTTATATTTATCAATGATTCTTAGGTGGGATATTTATTTTCCTTCGGTGCTTAAATAGTTTACACGATTTTTTTTTCTGGAACGATTGCTCCATAAACTGCCCCAATGAAATAGAAGGAATGAAAAAAAAATCGGTACTGTTATAGACGAAAATGGATTATATATAGGAGTTATATGCACGGAACAATGAGTGTGGTTAATAAGTGGTACAGCTATTTTATATTGAGTACAACTTTATGACCTTTTGAAATGTACCATTTATTGGTGGGGTAAGAGTCAATAATATCGCCCAACCCTGGATGACATAAACACTATAGCTTAGCAACTGTTTTTATACTTTTTGCATAGATTAAACTAAATAAGAGGGTAAAATTTTAAGCCCAGTCCGTGCGATTCAAAATGTTTCTTTAAAACAAAAAAAAACCCATGCACACCTTACTTAAGCATCAAAATTCACATAAATAATATGCTTTTCCCATAAAAAATCATTGCTAAGAAAGGTATTTAAGAGCTTACAAAACTAAAACATTCATTTAAAAATATAGTTAAATTTCTAGAACAATGAGTGCGTGGCACACACTTCAGGTATAAACTGTACGGTTCTTTAAGGTATACATACATTTAGTGTAAAGACATATCGCGGGTATTACGACTCATATATAGGTTCTAGCTTCAGAAAGTGCGTGCTCAAGCGAAAAATACACTAACAGCAACTGATATTTAGACCTAACAGCTTGATTTTATTTGAGCAATATTATGCAACGAGGATACATTTTCGTATAAAGACTGATTTCAAAGGCAGATCATGTTGTTTACTAAATGGCAGTTTTCTATCAAGCTGTATACACTTTCTTGAAAAAATTATTTTTTAATTATTCTGATTTAATATCAAATGACTACAAATATATGTTATATATTAAGACCATTAGCAAATATGTCATTTTATAAGCTAAAAAATGCTACAAAGAAAAAAGGCTTAAATACAAATACAACGAAATTTAATCCTTTATTTTAGTGGAACAAGTATCTGCCAAATTATTGCTTTGTTAATACTAGAAAAAAAGAGTGGAAAGTCCTTTCAAAATGATGCAATTTATTAGAAAATCAATCTCTGGGAAGTTTTAAGAAAACAAACATTGTTTTTATGTTAATATTCGTGTAAAAAGAAAATAAGAACCATACACCCGTAAACCATATTTCCACCCTCCACTAAGCATACAGATTCAAATAAATATTATCTGGCTCAAATAATAACTAATCCGTCTTAAACTAATTTCATGCTTAAACTATACAATGGAATTGGTGTTTTTCAGAGCATTTTCCTAGAACCAAAGGAATCATATGGAAATATATTTTTAATTTTCTTTTCATGTGAAAATAAATTGAGCTTTGCCGATTAGATTTTTATAACTATTAAGTACCTTTCATATTCTGTAGGAGTATATTATATAGAGAAAAGCATGCGTTATTAAAGCAGACATACCAAAATTGATGGTTAATATTTAAATTCATCATACTTTCTATTTTCTCGACACACATATCGTGAATTTTATAAGACGTGGTTTGATTTATCACTACCGCAATTTCATGATGCATTTACATTCAATTTTAAGGGAAATTTGAGACCCAAAACAAAATAAAGTTATTTTTTAATTGTGCCTACCCCTGTTCTGGCAAAAAATACACTAACAGCAACTTATATTGTGACATAACCACTTGATTTTATTTGAGCAATATTATACAACGATGATAAAATTTTGTATACAGACTGATTTTTTAAAAACTATTCTGTTTTAAAATCAAATGCCTACATAATGTATGTTATATATTAAGCCCTAACTTATATGTCATTTTATAAGCTAAAAAAGCTACAATGAAAAAAGGCTTGAATGTAAATACAAAGAAAAATAATCCGCTATTTAAGTGAAACAAGTATCTGCCAATTTATTGATTTGTTACTATGCTAAAAAAATATCCTATACGTCTTGAACTAATTTCATACTTAGCTTATAAAATGGAGTGGGTGATTTTAAGAGCTTTTCCCTAGAACCAAAGGAATCAAAGATATTGTTTTAATTTTTTGATTTATGGAAAAAGAAATTTAGCCTAGCCCATTAAATTTTTGTAACTGTTAAGGACCTTTGCTATTCTGGTAAAGTATATCGAGAAAAGCGTGCGTTATTAAAGCAGAAATACCAAAATTGATGGGAAATATTTAAATTCATCATACTTTCTATTTTCTAGACACACATATCGTGATTTTTATAAAGAAGGGGTTTGATTTATCACTACCCTAATTTCCTGATACGTTTACACTCATTATTAAGGGGAATGGGAAACTCAAATCCAAATAAAGTTATTTTCATTGTGCCTACCCGTAGCATCGCACGGGCATTGCTCTCGTTGACATATAAGCTGCTGCGTTGTGAATGAACAAGGTTTGCGTTGTGAATGAACAAGGTTTGCGTCGAGTACAACGGATTTTAAAGTTGTGAATAAACACAGTTTGTCGAAACAAGCGACGAATACACAGATTGTAATCGTATTGTCATGAAAATTTATCCTCACTTTAAACGGGTCATGTTTAGTCAAATTTAGTCCTGTCCACAGATTTTAATATGTTGTTGTACCGAATTGTACAATTTAGACTGGTTTAAAACGCACCGTTGCAAGCAGTGGCGTAGCTAGGGGGGGCGGTGGGGCGGTCCGCCCGGGGTGGCACACATTTTGGGGGCGGCATTTCTGGGCATTTGAAAAGTAAAGTCATTTTAGACAGCCGCCCTTTTTCTTTTGAAGGGGGAAAACCCAAGGTGAAACAAAAATATTCTTTATTTCGAGTCTTAATTAACGGATTCGCGCAACATTTGTTTGACTACATAGTGGTTGTTATAACTAACGCAAAACCGTTCAAAAACTTAAAATCGCCCAAAAAGGGTATCAATTTTTTTGGAAAATTAAGCGGTATATGTCACAGATCACAAAAAACACATCACCGCTCGGCCGAATAATAATTGCCATTAATGTCGCCACGACTGTTTTTGTGTGGAATGTCGACATGAGCAGAATCATGCGTGAACAAGAACCTACATGGCATGGTGGTTCAAATATTGTGTTTAACTTGCAAGTACTAATTTATTTTACTGTTTCAGTTTACAGTTTAAAAATTACATTTATTTTGTTTTTATTGCATTAAAGTAGCACAAATAATTTTTGCTTTTTTTATTAAAATACGGTTATTCATTAAAAATGTTACGACAATCCCAATTAAAGTAATGTGTAAATAATTTAAATTATGACAAGAATATGAAAATATTTAAATTTCTCCGTTAATAAACACCACAGTAGGCATATATAATTTCCAAAAAAATTTCAAGCGTCTTGGAAAAATTGACATCTGAAGAAGTAACTAGTAAAACGAGATCAGTTGCTGGAATTTTATTTTATTCAATGCAATCTTTTTCATTTTTATGTTATCTCAATTTATGGGAACCCATCTTTTTTTAAAAATTAATGCAAACCCATTGCATGGAACAAAGAGATGTGCTAATAAAGAACGCTGTTATAGAGAGTAGGAGATATCAACCGAACGCAGAGTTAGAAGGAGAAAAAATAAGAGTGGGGAAAATTCAGAAGACGTGATTCAATCTTTAGAACAAGAAGTGCAACGAGAATTGTTTTTATCCATGGATAGGATTATAAAAGAAAATAAAAAGACGCTTTGATCAGGTGCATATCCTTGCAAGAAAATATTCGTGTACCATATTATACCATTTAAACTACTAAATGAAGAATTTGATAATCAAATAAATTACTATTTGACATTGATAGAGAAATTTTCAATATTGAAAGAAAAATTGATCCAGGTTATTCTGGCTGTACTTACACTACAAGAAGAGGCATTACGTTAGAAAACGGAGGGGGTGGGGGAGGACCCTTTGATCTATTAAAATTTATTCAACAGAATGGATTGGAAATTCTGTACCCAATATTGTAATTTTGCTATGAATTTTTTCAACAATTGCTATCAGTGTCACTTGTTGTGAAAGGAGCTTCTCCAAACTGAAATTGATTTTAAAAAATTATCTTCGTTCCACAATTAGTATTAGGAATTTAAGACTACACAATCTTGCAGTATTGTCCATAGAACAAGATATTACAAATAATTTGAAATTTTGATAGCATAATACACGAATTTCCTACTATGAAAATTAATAAAGTAAATATAGAAATTGTTAACATACTAATATATACAATTTCTATGTTGTTGTTTTTTAAATCATATATCTATATATACCAAATACATGTAAAAGCACATTAATTGGTAATGTTTTTGGGTGAAAATTCGGAATATTTTTTGTCTCATTGCAACGACCTCATTAACTTTCTTGTGGCCTTTAATAAAAAGTATATTGTATTTTTATAAATGTTTATTTATAGGTATATCATTTTATGCGGCCTCTTTTTTTACTGCTTACATAAATATGGCATGCAATGGTAAAAATGTTTCCGACCTTCACTTCGCTTCAATTACAATTATTTATTCATGTTTTTTTTAATTCATAAAATCAATCATATGATTGACTTAAAGGGCCACCCATAAATGATATCACGCTATTTTGGCTGATTTTTCACTCCCTCCCCCCTCGTCACACGTCGTCATAAAAACTAAGACCCCTTTTTCAATATTACGTCACAAAGCTTAGCGACCCCTCTCAAAGCCGTATTTTATATTTGAAAATGAACATGTTTAAAATCAATTTTTAAATCCCTCATATTAACTTCACCTTCTTGTCTGTCTGTCGTGATCTCTGTCTGTTGTGATCACACGGAAATGGTAAAAAATTACCCATTTCCCGTGATGCTATCGAGCTGAAATTTTGATAACTAACAATGCATTATATCAAAATTTCAGATCGATCGAAAGTACCGTAATTAAATTAATGAATTTTTAGTTTATCTCTATGTAACATGTAAGTTTTTGCGGTGCGTATTATAACAGCCTTTTAAATATTTTCCTATCGCGCGGTTCGGTGCGTATTAAATTGAACAACCTTTTTATAATATATTATCGATCTGTAAATATTTATGCTAGTTTGTCGCGCAGTGTGTATTATATTGAACATAATCAATACTTTTAGTTATGTCTCATATATAAGGGATTTATAGTCAAAAACTTTGTTTTAACGGGTTGTTTAATTTGTCAGTTAAGTATGTTTTTAGTGTAGGGCTGCACTATAATATTGTAACCCGAGTGAAGCCAAGTAAATCACCATTAATTTAAGGTCAGTACTTAAATAATTAAGTTAAACTTTCATTTAAAGTTGCGCGTTTTGATTTGACGTCACATTTATTAAACACCCCCACCCTCGTCACACATCACCACAAATGTGTGAATCCCCCCCCCCAATGTGATGTGCGTGACGTCATTCATTGATGGCCCCTAAAAAGGGCGGCAAATTGAAGACCGCCCCGGGCGGCAAAAGTTCTAGCTACGCCACTCGTTGCAAGACTTGTTCCTGTTGTACTAGTACACATTATCTTAAAGTGCATTGATGTAATTTTTTTTTGTGTTTTTTTTGTGTTTGTTTGTTTTTTCTGTTTTTTTCTGTTTTTTTAAAATCCTTTATATTAACTCGTGGTGTCTGGTTGTTTGTTTGAACCCTTGATTGCTTGCTTGTCGCCAAAAATTTGGATCCATTTTTAACCCACTTCCTCGTAAGCTAGCGAGCTGATTTTTGCAGGCAGTTTCGTACCGATGATAAAGACAATGTATCAAAATTTCAGATTGATCACATGTACCGTAATTAAATTATTGATTTTTTAGATTATTTTATTTATTCCCATGTATCATGTTATTTTTTGAGATAGAGCGTCGCGGTGCGTATTATATTGAACATCCTTTCTGTCGCGCAATAAAGTGCGTATTTTATTGACAACACTTTTTATAAGCATATTCCTGATCGGTGCGCATTATATTAAACATGTTTTACGACACAACTACAATTGTGTATTTTTGGATGGTCTTGCGCTGCGTATTATAATGAACATTCTTTTAGTTACTTCTCGTACATAAAGGATTTATAGTCAAAAACTTGTGTTTTTTTTTACGTTTTTTTTTAAAGTAAACGACAAACATTTTTAAAATGTGTTTGGGGTTCGAGTGAGGTATACAATAATAATAATAAATATTTCAACAAGTACAAGGGATATAGTCCATCTTTTTTTACCGACACAGATATGCTGTAGAGCAGCGGTTTTCAAACTGTGGTACGCGTACCACTGGTGGTACGCCAGGCCTCTCTAGGTGGTACGCGAAAAATTTTGAAAACAATTTAAATTGTGACCATATTTCTTTGATTGTATCTATTGCTACAATTTTATTTTTTTAAAACTTTTTATTAGTTAACTAGTAAGTATTAATTACAAAAATATTTTAATTGGAACAAATTTAGGCAATAGTTTGAAGCAAAATAATTCCCAAACGCAACAGATTTCTAAAAATCAAATGCAGATGTGCCAAGTAGTGCATTAACATGGCGGCGATGGCCAATTCATAGGCCTACGACCCTACGTAACCTATTATTCTAATTGGCTTTTTTTGTAAAACTTTTAATTCTCTTCCATAAATACTTATTATTTATACTCAAAAATATCTATCTTCCAACACAATTGCATACGAATATCTCCTATTATAGTTTTGATTCTACAATTAAATAATCTATGGTTGTAAACGTGCCAACTGGCAACTGTGCGAAGGAATTCTGTTTTCTGGTAGAGGTAGCACAGACGTAAATAGTATACTGTGGACTGTGGAGGTAGTCTTGGCAGTTTGACTTTAGATTTGGCACTTTTATGCGGTGTTCGTAGTTTATTTAAATTTTCATGTGGAAATGTATAATTAATAAGTTTGTGAAGATACATTCTAGGTTCCGTGCCAACATTTTTGAATATTGGCCTAGCCACTGGCTATATGTTTGAAATACCAAATTTACTTATGCTAGGCCTCCACTTACGATTTCTAGTCGCACGATTGTTCGGTCGAGAACTTTTTGAATATTGGCCTAGCCACTAGCTATATGATTCAAACCAGGTTTAGGCTAGGCCTCCACTTGCGATTTCTAGCCGTGCGATTGTTCAGTCGCGAAAATGGAACACAATGTTTCAAATTACAAATGCACACAAATGGGACTGAACAATCGCAGCGATTAAAATTATGCAACCAGTCCAATTATTTTCCAATGGAACACACGGACAGGCATTGTTCAGCCACAATTCTATAGTAAAAGTCTGTATTCTGTAACGTCGTATGAAGCAACACAATTGAATATATTAAAAGGTAAACAGATTGATGTCGAACAATTCCAATACCATCAACCAGCACCTATTCTATTCAATAAAGGCACGCAATTTCTAAAGAAATCCATTGCAAAACTACTAAATTCAATTATTTATCTGTGTCTGGTGCGCCTCTTGTAAATTTTTTGCGACAATGATTTTACGGTCGCTGCGACTAGAAGTCGCAATTGGGGGCCTAATCGTTTCAAATATTTTTTTTACAGCGCAGATCATAAACTCATAGATTGTAATATAGTTATTATACTTATAAGCACATATAGTGCATAATTAGCATTAAATAAAATTTATAAACAATATAATCCTAATTAAAATTATTGTTACAATTCTTAATCTTTAAACCCATCAATGGATAAATGGTTAAAAAATCAACCGCTTAAAAGAAAGTTAGAACCGGCCAATGCTAAGGTTAGTAATGAATCCACCAAGGCTAGCACTCGAGAACAAAGCTTGAATTTTAACCAGAATGAAGATGATGGCACTCGTAAGCAGCGAAAGATTATTAGACGGTATGACGAACGCTATTCATACTTTGGATTTACTTGGTGTGGTGACAAAAATGAACCCCAGCCTCAATGTGTCATTTGCAGTGAAAAACTTTCAAATCATTCAATGAAACCCTCTCTGCTTCAGCGCCATTTCAATACAAAACATATCCTTTATAAAGATAAACCACTTGAATTTTTAAAAGAAAAAAAATTGAAATGCAACTAAGTAAGACAAGTTTAAAGTCATTTACCAATATTAACTTACAAGCATTGGAAGCGTCTTATTTGGTCAGTTTGCGAATTGCTCAAACAGGGAAACCACACACTATTGGGGAGAGCCTAATATTACCTGCTGCTAAAGATATTGTAACTTGTTTGTTAGGACAGAATGCTGCCAAAAAACTTGATAATGTTCCTTTGTCGGATAACACTGTTTCCAGACGCATTCAAGATTTAGCTTGTGAAGTAAAGAAAATCCTCATTCAAAGGATACAGAAAAGCAGATACTTTGCAATTCAGTTAGATGAGAGTACTGATATTACAAACTTTGCTCAATTGATGACGTATGTTAGGTATGAACATGAACAGGCAGTTGAGGAAGAATTTTTGTTCTGCGAATCTTTAGCTGAGCGGACAACTGCTAATGAAATATTTTTAAAAATTAAAGATTTTGTTGTTGCCAATGAAATAAATTGGAAAAACTGTGTTGGGGTTTGTTCTGATGGGGCAGCTGCTATGACAGGCAAACATGGTGGAGTGGTTACTCAAATTAAGCAAGTTGCACCGAGAGCCAACTTCACACACTGCAGCATCCACCGTGAAGCATCGGCATCCAAAGCCATGCCCGACACTTTAAAAACAGTTTTAGACCAGGCTGTTAAGATAGTTAACTTCATAAAAGCTCGAGCTCTAAACTCACGCATGTTTACAATAATTTGCAATGAAATGGGAAGTGAACACAATAACCTTCTTTTGCACACGGAAGTACGCTGGCTATCTCGAGGGAAAGTTTTAACTCGGCTTTTTGAACTACGCTCAGAAGTACAAATGTTTCTGTTGAACAGCAAATTTGAAACATCGCATTTACTTTTGGACGAATTGTGGTTAATGCGTTTGGCATATTTGGCGGATATTTTTGGGAAACTAAACGAACTGAATACGAGTTTGCAAGGAAGAAATATCACTCCATTTACTGTTGTGGATAAGATAAATGCAATAGTAAAAAAGCTTCAGTTCATTTTGTCAGATCTTGAGAAATCTTGTGTAGCTTCATTTTCTTCTCTTGAGTCTTTTGTGATGGAGAATAAGCTGCAACTTCATGCTAATTTGATTGAAGACATTAAGAAGCATTGCTCTCAACTGATACTGAATTTTCAATCATATTTTCCTGAACAGTTGGATAATAAGGAATGGATTCGAAATCCATTTTCGGATGTGGTGTTGCCGGCTGATTATTCAGTTTTTGAAAGAGACCAGTTTGTTGAGATTTCATGTGATGGTGAATTGAAGAACGAATTTAAAAAAGAAATGCTGTGCGATTTGTGGTTGAAGCGAAGGAATATATATTTCTGATCGAGCTTTAAAGTTTCTGATTCCTTTCAACACGTCATATTTGTGTGAAACTGGGTTTTCAGCTGTGCTTGCAATAAAAAAAAATACAGAACAAAGCTTCAACTTGAACCAGATTTGCGATTAAAATTAACAAACATAAAACCTGACATTGCAAATCTGTGTGCGTCTAAACAAGCTCACAGCTCACATTAACATTTCTATTTTCATTTTTTATTGATACTCAGAATGAGCTCCATAAAATAAAATATTAACTTTTCTATGTCTAAGTTTACCTTTATAGGCCTAGTTAGTACCCATACCTATAACGTACTGTATGTCTGTATGATGTTTTCTTTAATTGCAAGGGGACTTCGTGCCCACCTGCTGCTTTTTTTTATCGGACTTTAGCTGCATGTGGTACGCCAAAATTTGATTGTTTTCCAAAGTGGTACAATAAAAATAAAGTTTGAAAACCGCTGCTGTAGAGATCGTCTTAATTATACTGAGAAATTTTTATTTTATTTTTTAAAATCGTCTTATCTTGAAATGAAACAGAGCGGCATGTCTTGAGTGTGTTAGGATGTTTTGTCTAGATATCGTATTGCCTGGTTGGCCAAGAGTGACCGAAATGACCGAAATCGTGTTGGCTGGTCGGCCAAGAGTGGCCGAAATCGTGTTGGCTGGTCGGCCAAGTGTGTCAGATGGATATCGTGTTGGCTTGTTAAGCTCTTTCACTTAGGGGCCGTCCATAAAGTGCGTCACGCTCCAGAGGGGCGAAGGGGGTGTAAGAAAGTGTGACAGTTTGTGAAAGGGGAGAGGGGGGTGTCCGACCAAGTGTGACGTCACGCTGTTTTAAATTTTGATTATTTTGTTAATAAAAAACAACATTTTTGTTCGAAAGTGTGACGTACTTTAGGGGGGGGGGTCTAAGATGTGTGACAGTTTGTGACAAGGGGGAGGGGGGAGTTAAAATGGTCAAAAATAGCGTGACGTACTTTATGGACGGCCCCTTATACAGAACCAAGACGTAATTTTTGCCGTCACGGCTTTGGAATATTTTTTTCAACCGTGATATAATTTAAAGATTTGTTTTTTTTTAAAAACACACATAAATTAAACCATAATTATGTTTAAAAAGATTTTCAAGGCAGATAAAAATGAAATTCGAAGTTAAATAAGAGTTTGAATTCTGTCATTTTTCTTTGTAATGATTTATTTTTAATTATTAATAATAACTATAATTATAACTTATATATTATTTTCTTTCTTTATTTTTAAAATGTATTTGCTCAGTCAAACGAATAAACAATTGTTTAAAGTATTAATATTCTTATCGGGAAAGGATAATGCCAAAGTTACTTCCGATTTTTAACAAAGACTGTGATCTGCTTGTACCATACCTAATTCTCTTCAGAATGCAAATGGGTCTGCTTTCGTTAAGGCTGTCTGCTTCCTCTTCTCCTCAAAAGTTCAATTGCTTGTGTTCCTTGAAGCAGCTGCACTAAAGTCATCGAACAGTCTTCCAAATTCATGAGGGAATGTGACAACAAAGAAACGTTTAAGAAAAATCTAAAGCCATTTTGTTATTTGAGTGGCTTTTTGAAGGTCAGAGCGCGGCAAGCATGATGACCTATTCCAGGGGCGTCCTAAGTCCGGCCCGCGGGCCAAAACTGACCTGTGATGCAATTTCAATTGGCCCGCGGTCTCATCTGAATTTATTGACTGATTTATTATTTCCTTAACGAAATTATTTTTTATGAGAAAATTCAAAATTGTGTGCTGTTCTGAGTACGTCAAATGATGGCATAACTTAAAAAAAAACAAAATATTCGATAATGTTTCATTGTTTACCAATTACTTTACCTTCACAATCTTAAAAACCAAACAAGCGGAAAAGATTCGTTGAATTAAATTCTATGGAAAATATATCTGCAATTATTACTGATGAATAGTAGGGCGCCCCCTGTAATAACTGGTGAGCACAGTTGACTATCAAAACTTGTCTGTAACAAAGACAGCGAAGAGGGTTACAAAGCTCTTAAACTTCACTGCATCATTCAACAAGTTCTTTGTGCTAAACATTTTTTATTTGATTATATCATTAAGCCAGTTATACAATCTATAATTTCTTTTTCTCTAAAGCCCTGTCCCCCCCCCCTCCAGTTTTAGCAGTTTCTCCTTAACATCCAGAGAAAAAACGAAGATGTTGTGTATCACAATGATGTAAGATGGCTCAGTCAGATAGCAGCACTTCAGCGCTCCTACACAATTAACAACAATTTGGACAATTCATGGAATATAATAAACAAACAATTCCAGAATTATCTATTCCTGCTTGGCTGGCTGAGTTTGCATTTTTAGTTGATGTGGCAAGACATCTAAACCTGCTGAACACAAGTTTTCATAGCAGTCCTAAGCCAATTATATTCACATATATTCGCCTTTAGCGAACAAGCTGCAACTTTTTCAAAGTCAACTGTTTCAAATGCATTTCCTCTACCTAAAGGAAATCATGACAAGTTTTCCAGAAAGAAACTTCAATGAGCAAATATAGATGTATGATGCAGATATCACATGAATGAATTTCAAAGACTTTTTAAGAACTTTCAGGAAATTACGTTTTTCTCTTCGCCTTTTCTGTGGACCATGATGGTTCTCCAGGTCACCTGTAACTGGGACACGTTGAGTTACAAACTCATGCTGAATGTCGCAGCAGACGACAAAATCTTTCTCTCATTGACTTTTACTGTCAGCTGGATAAAGACAGATTTCAAGAGATTCAAACATTTGCTAAGAGAATGCTCAGCTTGTTTAGTTCGACATACTTGTGCGAGCCGAGATTTTCATGTATAAACTTTAAAAGAATCGTATAAGGACGAGAAAAAGTGACTTTCACCTGAGTGATATCATACGTCGTATCAAAGCCAGTGGCATTGCGCCTTACCTCACCTATTTACTGCATTCAAGATCTTAGTTTCACGCCACATAATACAAGTTTTGCAATATAAACCTCTCAATGTATGTCATTTTTATTTATTATCTGAACCCGGCCCTCGGATATTTCTACTTCATGGCATATGGCCCGCCATGCAAAAAGTTTGGACGCCCCTGGACTAGATGGAAACTCTTAGCGCTGTAGAAGAAAGCCATCATTATCTAGCTATTATATTGAATATAATTTTAGTTATTTTTTAACATCCAACTAGATAATTGCTTAAATACTTTTTCCATAGTTTTTTTAAATTAAGAATACAACCCTCTGCTCCACACACAAAATTAATTCTATCTCTCTCGCTGTACAAAAATCATCAAATACAATACTGTAAACAATCAACTAAACCAGACCGTCAACAATTATTTACCCAACTTGGCGCACTATTAAAGTTTTACGGTCTTCTTTAATTTCTGAAGGCTCATTTTTTTATAGAAAACGTCTTGAACAATTAACGCAAATCTCTTAATTTGTTTAAGAGTTCAGCCCGATGTAAAATGACTTGCAGGCGTCTTTATAAAGAGATCTTAAAACTTTTTTAAAAAAAAATATTTATTAATACAAACATTTATCGCCGTCCTAACAACGGGTACCTCTCTGCTGTCGAGGGTTTCTTTCATAATCCCCGTGTCTTGGACACTCTTCAATGCTACCTGAGACGAAAAACGCTAACTGCAAGCTGTACCCGGCATGCCTTGCAATCCACTCAAAGAATATAATTGTTCGTGTTGTATGAAATACAAAATACACAAACAAATTGTGCAATTAAAACAATAAATTTGAGCTTTATTTTAAACTAAAGCGACAATAGACGTTTCGGCTAATGCCTTCATCAGTACAATAAGATAAAATAGGTACTTACATATATTTAAATTCTTAAAACATATTATATCATAAAATAATTTAAAATATCCATGTAAAATAAAAATGAAAGGAAAAAAAAACAAGGACACAGGATATAGGAAAAAGGAGGAAGTATCTAAAGTTACAGTTAAAACCACAACGGGAAAAACATTCTGCAGTTAGGTACAATTTTGAATTTGATTAATTCCATATGGAGCCAACGTACCAAATCGTTTTATAAGTCTATTTTCCATGTGGATCCTATCATGGGTATTGCTTGCATAGAAAATACCAATAACTGCTACATCTGAAATACCGTCATGGTCAACACTGTCAAAATGTTTAGATACAGAACATCGACCCTGTTTATTTATATTATACAGGTGTTCTCGAAACCGATCTCCAAGATGACGACCTGTCTCACCCACGTAAATTTTATTACAACTCTTGCAAAGAATTGCATAAATCACGTTGCGACTTGTGCAAGTGAATCCATCTTTTATTATGAAGTTTTCAAGAGGGAAAGAAATCTGGTTAATTTCAATCACATATGGACAAGTATTGCAACGGTTACGGTTGCAACCTTTTGTTCCAATATGTGCTTTCATTGTGGGAAGGTGACTTCTTACAAGTATATCTCCCAGGAAAGCAAAAAGAGGAGGTTTTTTGAAGACCTGCTGAGTTAGAGGGTCAGCCATGAGGATTAGTCGGTTTTTGAGAATCACCTGGCGGGCTATAAAATTATGGGGATGAAAAGTTAAAATAAATCTGAATCGATCACATTGATCAGAACCAGATGATGTAAATGTGTCCTCTCTGGTCAAGACTTTAATTCGATTGACAGCGGATATTAAAACTGTTTCCGGGTATGACCTCCTTCGAAAAAAATCAAGCATTTCATTACTTTTCTCCATTAAAGTCTGCCTCATCACTGTAGAGTCTTTTAAGTCTCAAAAGTTGCGAAAATGGAATAGCGTTCTTACAAGATTGAGGATGGGACGATGTATACATTAGGAAACTATGGCTGTCTGTAGACTTGTAAAAAATTGATTTTGATATTTTGTTTTCTTTCAATTTCATTTGTATATCAAACAAATTGACAGCACTCCTATGGATGGCTGTAGTAAATTTGATTGAAGAAGGAAATTACCAACGAAGTCAAATTTGATTGAAGAATGGAAATTACCAACGTGTTGTATGCTGTGTATTGAAGTGCTTTTGGATCCACAACATTCTTTTTTCGTCTAGTCCATATCGAATAAATCAGAAGGAATTCATGTGCACAGGCAGGCGACATACAGCAGACCACATACAGCAGACCACATACAGCATACCACATACAGCAGACCACATACAGCAGTCCACATACAGTAGACCACATACAGCAGACCACATACAGCAGACCACGTACAGCAGTCCACGTACAGCAGAAAACATACAGAAGACCACATACAGCAGAAATCATACAGAAGACCACATACAGCAGAAAACATACAGAAGACCACATACAGCAGACCACATACAACAGACCACATACAGCAGAAAACATACAGCAGACCAGACCACATACAGCTGTTAATGCAAGTATTCTCCAAATGACAAACTACAGACAGTAATAATATAAATGTTTGGAACTCTCACAAAATTACGTCCCCTTGTCAACTAAATTTAACTGTTGACATTTCATCTACCAACAAGATATTTATAGTAACTCTTGTAAACATCCTGTTTCCCTGTGGATCCCTATTCTTGTTTCAACATTTGGTTCAAGTTTGCAAAACGTTCCCGTATTTCTCTGTGGAAACTGAAGACCTCGTGGGCCATGATTATTTACTCATCCATCTTTCCCCATTAAAACCTTGCGGAACAAACATACACAATTGTAAGAAAGTATAGGATTTGAGACGTTGACATTTTAGGTTCCATATATAGTATTTTCAGATGTATCATCAAGTTTTCATGTACTAAGTTTGATCTAGATCCATTCATCCATTCGTCCATTCGTCCATTCATCCATCCACCCGGTAGACAATTTGTGTACAGCAAATATGAAAGTAAAAGGAGATGTATGGGCCCCAGGAAAGTTGAAGAAAACCTTTTCTTTGCGCACGTACGCAACTTAGCAAAGTTAAGCGGATTAAACTGAATGGTATAGGAAACAAAGACAGACACTCTTATAGAAGTTGAGATTTATTCAAGTGCTTACAATTTAAAAAGTAAAAATCCATTTCAATGATTTTTTTGCATATACAATGTCTGCTGCATGATATCAGTCCTAGCATAACCATTTACCCTGTCATAAACATGTCAAAAGTATTAACCGGTCACCTTGTCACAGACAAGTCAACATCATTAGCCTGTCACTCTGTCACACACAAGTCCCATCATTAGCCTGTCACTCTGTCACACACAAGTCCCATTATTAGCCTGCCACTCTGTCACACACAAGTCAACATCATTAGCCTGTCAACCTGTCACACACAAGTCAACATCATTAGCCTGTCACTCTGTCGCACACAAGTCCCATCATTAGCCTGTCACCCTGTCACACACAAGTCCCATTATTAGCCTGTCACCCTGTCACACACAAGTCACACCATTAGCCTGTCACACACAAGTTCCATCATTAGCCTGTCACCCTGTCACACACAAGTCCCATCAGGTATTTGTTGATGTGTTTTCTGGTCTCAAACGTCGGATGTATCTTCCTGTTCCTGGCAGCGATGGTCAGGTCTGAGACTGGGAAGTAAAAGACCTTGTCCTTCAGGCCCTGGAACACGGTCCTCTGTAGTGCGGAGATGAAACGGCTGGGGCCGTCCCCAAGTCTGTAGCTGCTGTCTCTGGTCAGGATGTGAGGACCCTAGGTCAAGGTCAAAGACATTATTTTCAAGTTCATACATATTTAAAATCTTATCAACAGTATGAACGGTAAATGTTGATTGCTATATATTCTTTATTTTGTTAGTTAAATTTACCCGTATTTTGTCCTCACCATCATTGATGTGTAAAATAACTTAGCAATCTAAAACAGATGAAACGGAGACAGTGTAACCGTAAAAATATTTTTCATACGAATTAATCTCAGAGTAATACAATGATACAACGAAGTATTTTTCTTAATTTTTTTAGAATTAAATTGAAGTAAAATATTTCAGCTGATGGAATTTGATACATTTCAGTTGAAAGAAAAGACAATAACATAAACAGATTTCATTGAATTCCAAACACCCATTTATAATTGCCTTTGCAAAATATTGGTATAATGAAGCGCTTATGAAAATAGCTTCGGAAATTGTGCATTTTTGTCAAAATCATGATATTTTAAGATCTAGAAACGGCTTGATTAAAATTAGATTAACTCTATTTTAAAAATTGTTCTAATATCTATGTGAAAATCAGGTCCTGCACTCAACATAAAACGATATGTTCTATATGACAACCATAGCCTAGTCTCACCATGAAAGCCCATGTTCTATAAGTCATACACGGCCTAGTGTCACCCCAAAAGTAATGTTCTGTTTGACAATCGTAGCCTAGTCTCACAATGAAAATCCAAGTTCTATGTGACAATCAGGGCCTAGTCTCACCACGAAGTTATTTTCTATACTATATGACAATCGTAGCCTAGTGTCACCACGAAAGTCCATGTTCTATATTATGACAGTCATAGTTAGCCTAGTCTCATCACGAAAGTCCTTGTTCTATATTATGACAGTCATGGCTAGCCTAGCGTCACCACGAAAGTCATTGTTCTATATTATGACAGTCATGGCTAGCCTAGTGTCACCACGAAAGTCCATGTTCGATATTATGACAGTCATAGCTAGCCTAGCGTCACCACGAAAGTCCATGTTCTATATTATGACAGTCATAGCTAGCCTAGTCTCATCACGAAAGTCCATGTTCTATATTATGACAGTCATGGCTAGCTTAGCGTCACCCCTAAAGTCCATGTTCTATATTATGACAGTCATGGCTAGCCTAGTGTCACCACGAAAGTCCATGTTCTATATTATGACAGTCATAGCTAGCCTAGTCTCATCACGAAAGTCCATGTTCTATATTATGACAGTCATAGCTAGCCTAGTCTCATCACGAAAGTCCATGTTCTAAATTATGACAGTCATAGCTAGCCTAGTGTCACCACGAAAGTCCATGTTCTATATTATGCCAGTCATAGCTAGCCTAGTGTCACCACGAAAGTCCATGTTCTATATTATGACAGTCATAGCTAGCCTAGTGTCACCACGAAAGTCCATGTTCTATATTATGACAGTCATAGCTAGCCTAGTGTCATCACGAAAGTCCATGTTCTATATTATGACAGTCATAGCTAGCCTAGTGTCATCACGAAAGTCCATGTTCTATATTATGACAGTCATAGCTAGCCTAGTGTCACCACGAAAGTCCATGTTCTATATTATGACAGTCATAGCTAGCCTAGTGTCATCACGAAAGTCCATGTTCTATATTATGACAGTCGTAGCTAGCCTAGTGTCATCACGAAAGTCAATGTTCTATATTATGACAGTCATAGCTAGCCTAGTGTCATCACGAAAGTCCATGTTCTATATTATGACAGTCATAGCTAGCCTAGTGTCACCACGAAAGTCCATGTTCTATATTATGACAGTCATAGCCAGCCTAGTCACACCACGAAAGTCCATGTTCTATATTATGACAGTCATAGCTAGCCTAGTCACACCATGAAAGTCCATGTTCTATATTATGACAGTCATAGCTAGCCTAGTCACACCACTAAAGTCCATGTTCTATATTATGACAGTCATAGCCAGCCTAGTCTCACCACGAAAGTCCATGTATTATGACAGTCATAGCTAGCCTAGTGTCGCCACGAAAGTCCATGTTCTATATTATGACAATCATACGAAACTCCACGTTCTATATTATGACAGTCATAGCTAGCCTAGTGTCATCACGAAAGTCCATGTTCTATATTATGACAGTCATAGCTAGCCTAGTGTCATCACGAAAGTCCATGTTCTATATTATGACAGTCATAGCTAGCCTAGTGTCACCACGAAAGTCCATGTTCTATATTATGACAGTCATAGCCAGCCTAGTCACACCACGAAAGTCCATGTTCTATATTATGACAGTCATAGCTAGCCTAGTCACACCACGAAAGTCCATGTTCTATATTATGACAGTCATAGATAGCCTAGTCACACCACTAAAGTCCATGTTCTATATTATGACAGTCATAGCCAGCCTAGTCTCACCACGAAAGTCCATGTATTATGACAGTCATAGCTAGCCTAGTGTCGCCACCAAAGTCCATGTTCTATATTATGACAATCATACGAAACTCCACGTTCTATATTATGACAGTCATAGCTAGTCTAGTCTCATCATGAAATCTTGCACATTACTAACCATTAAAACAGCGAACACATCGGGGTTTCTGTCAAACGCCCTGGACAGCGCATGTCTTATAGACACCATCTGTTCCATGTAGGCGCTCAGGTGATGTCCAACAAAGTGCAGGTAGTGGCTGAAGATGACCACGTAATGTCCAGTCGACGGGATGTTGTCAATGGCCTGACTGGAAGGAACCAGATCATGTGCAGGGTCCACCCACTCCGTCTGTGGGGGTCAACAGGTGAATACATAAACAAAACTCTCAGCCCCAAGAGGTTTAACATAGTACAGGATAAATATTTTTGGAGACTTATGCAAATTAGACGTGTCATGGTTGATTTGGCACTGGTCAAAAATTAAATAGACAATATTTTCCCGCCAAAGTTGGGTAATATAGTGAAATGTATTGTTGTATTTATAACGGAAGAATAAATACAATGATAACAAATATTTTAAACTGTTTTTGTTTAAGTGCATGTTTTTAATTATTTTTGTTTAAAATCTGAAGTTTTTTTTTATATTAAAAATTAAACTTTAATGAAAATAACACCCTGTTTCTGATCGTTAATGCAATTATGTATTTGTTATATTAAAAATGTGCATTTGAGAGGTACACAGAGTTTTTATTTATAACGTTTTTATGGTAGACATTATTTGTCTACTATTTTTTGAAAGGACAAAATTTTCAAGAACTTAACGGTTTTTTCCCCTGTCCTAAAACATTATACTCATGTCTGTATCTGTTTCACTCTGGTTCATAACACGATATTAGCGTCAAAAAGTAGCACTAGATTCTTTTCTGGATTGTTGTAACAGACTGACGTAGTTCCTGTATTGGTGGAATGCCAATGTGCATCACGTGTAAATAGATCTGCTCGTTTCATTGGTACTTCATGAGGACGCAAACCCCCGAACGTTTAAACTTCTAATCTAATATCATACTCTGGAATGCTTGAGATTACTCTCTTAACACTTTGGCGTGCACCTGGGCAACCTGGCCCATCTGCTGGGCAGTGCCATACATCACCTGGACAACCTGCTCCGTCTGCTGGGCAGTGCCATACATCACCTGGGCAACCTGATCCGTCTGCTGGGCAGTGCCATACATCAACTGGGCAACCTGGCCCATCTGCTGGGCAGTGCCATACAACACCTGAGCAACCTGGCCCATCTGCTTGGCAGCGCCATACAACATTGTCTGCGCGTAGGGATTACTCGCCCCCCCCCCAGTTTTGTACCCCTTTTCCCCTCATCCCGTAATGACACCAATCCATTATTCAAGGCGTGCACTTGTATTGCAAACGAGATATTCAAAGTACTTACAGTGGAAGTCCTGAAGGGCATAGAATGTGGCAGCCACCTCAGTGTGAAGTTGCTTCCCCTTATCGCACACATGAGCGGCTTGTGCCACTTCTCGTGTGCGGCCTTGATGATGTGCTCACACCTGGAGCGCGTGGCCAATGTGTAGTAGTGACCACGGGCATTAGAGTCGCCAATCAATAAAATCTGCAAGAAAGATGAATGGTGCCTAGGAGAACAGTTCTCAGAAATCTCACAGAGAACAAAATCTAAAACATTTTTAGAGAACGGAAATCTCACATGGAACAATTGTCGGAAATCTCAGAGAACTATTATCGGAAATATCACATGGAACAATTGTCGGAAATCTTACGTAGATCTCATCTCGTAAATCTAACATAAAACAATTTTCGGAAATCTAACAAAGATCAATTCTCAGAAATCCCCTTCATCCCTTAATGAAGCTTTACAAATACTTTTTGTATTTTGATGTTATTTACTTGTAAACTCATTAGCTTATCGTCTAGTTATAGTTACAAGAATAATTAACACTCAATTTAAATTTACGGTAAGGATTCTATATGTTTATAGAGAATGGGATGTTATATAGGGTAATCATCAACAGATGAAAACATCGAATTTTTATTTGTTATTACTCAATATAAAATATTACCGTTGTCTACTGAAATAGTGCCGGGGGCTGGGGTGGGTGAATGGAATTTTACAGGTAGCAATAAGTTTAAAGGTAGCAATAAACTTCATTTCCTTAGTTATTTTATTCGCCTCTCTAAAACGTTATGGCTTTCGTAGATTTTCTTTGGCTGGCTATGGGGTGCATGGACCACAGAAATGTTCAGAACCGCTGCAGACGGTTCAATGTCAAACATTGGTTGATGTTTTTTTCAAAATTTTGTTAGGTATTACGTGGCTAGAAATAAAACACCAAACACTAGTGGCGTGGAGGCATGGGAGCTTTCTTATGAAAAATGTCTTCTTATTAAAGATGTTGTCCTGACCTCAGTGTTTTTCCGGCAAGCTACGTCATAGCCTCGATGTGTCTGACACAACAGGGATTGCCATTCATTTTTGAAAAAATACCCCGTTGGTTCGTTTTGTTCCCATGTGTCTCGGGCTGAGACCTGACTGCAAGACACAGTAGGCATCAAACTCAGCAATGTGGCATTGTCATCTGTCATTCCTGGTGAAAAAAAACAAAAACATTTTCTGGGAAATGGAGTAAAACTACAAATATTTCCTTGAAATGGTGTCAAAATAACAAATATTTCTGTGAAATGGAATTTAAAAAAAACAAACAAAAAACCTACTATTTCTGTTAATTAATTTAAACCACTCTGATCGTTGGTGTAATTTAATTTTAAAAATAACCAAAATTTTATTGGCAGAGACTCGCCTCTGAACGTAGTTGATGTAACTGTGACGTTTAATTAGTTCAACTAAATAGAAGTCAGCCGGTCAACCGGTGAGCCTTGTGAGTTCGTTTTTTGATGTGTGCGGCTATGTATTCTTTTATCCAGTCATCTTTGTATCGGATATCATTTATCAATTGCTCAATTAAAGTTGATAACTTGGTTTTAGGCTAATGCTCGCAATATTTACACTGCCAAAACTCGATTTTAGGCTAATTCTTATTATGTTTGGCTAAGTCGAACCATATTAAAACTGTCTATGACAATGTGGAATACGTACTTTCTGATACTTTGATGATAATTTTCTTTTTACGTCCAATAAAACTTCTGAAAATTTACATAAATAAATAAAAATAACGATAAAATTATATCAAAAAAGATTATACTTAAGACATGCATTGCATATAACACGGAACTGATATTAAATATTAAACCTTTATCTCCATCATACATCAAACGTTAAGTGTTGATGCCACAGCGCAAAGTTGTTTAAAAATAGAAAACGTCATTAAATGACGCCTTGTTGTAAAATTAACTGCAAATAACTAAACAGAAACAGAACACAATAAAATAAAGTAAATACTTCAGCACAGTGGATGGGTTTAGCCTAGAAATAAATACATACAAACCTTATCTTAAATTGTTGGTTTGAAATTATGCGGGGACACGAATGAATTGACATTTTTTTCACTGTCACTGTGACACAATGAAATAGTAGAACTTCCTTGGGAATCAAGGTTAATTCAATGTCTGTTTCTGCTATATCATTTTCCAAAGTTATACAATCAGAAGACCTCAACGGAAGAAAAGGCTATGTGACTTTTTTTTGTAGTTATCCCTTCTAACTGTCAGAGTGTAAAAGGGAAAATGTTCTTAATGAGGTTTATGAAAAAATAACGTATCTGACCCTATGATAAATTCAAATGTATTTAGTTAATTATAAATCTGTGTATTTTTTAAAAAAAACTTTTATACTTGAATATCTAAAAATTAGAAAAATGTCTCACAGTGGATTTTTCCTTAGAGGTCTTCATGTCTATTTCAGCCTGTCTTATGTTCACAGAAAAAGTTAAATCGTCCCTCTAATTGTTCACATGAACAATTTCACCTACCATCCATTTTTCACATTAGCAATTTCACGTAACATCCATCTTTCAAATGAACAATTTTACATACTATCCATCTTTCAAATGAACAATTTCACATACTATCCATCTTTCAAATGAACAATTTCACATACTATCCATCTTTCAAATGAACAATTTCACCTACCATCCATTTTTCACATGAACAATTTCACCTACCATCCATTTTTCAAATGAACAATTTCACCTACCATCCATTTTTCACATGAACAATTTCACCTACCATCCATTTTGCACATGAACAATTTCACCTACCATCCATTTTTCACATGAACAATTTCACCTACCATCCATTTTTCACATGAACAATTTCACCTACCATCCATTTTTCACATGAACAATTTCACCTACCATCCATTTTTCACATGAACAATTTCACCTACCATCCATTTTTCACATGAACAATTTCACCTACCATCCATTTTTCACATGAACAATTTCACCTACCATCCATTTTTCACATGAACAATTTCACCTACCATCCATTTTTCACATGAACAATTTCACCTACCATCCATTTTTCACATGAACAATTGCATCTGCTCTCCTACTCTTTATAAAATGTCATTACTTCAGTATGTTATCTTAGCAACGATCTAACAACGCTAATAACCGAGTATCAAATTGATTTGCTCTGTGTTTGAACGACCAATATTATAAGTTCTTCCTAGAAGTTTGATTTGACTATGTGCACTAACTGCCGTGGGTTCGACTCGGTGTACTTGTATGTTCGACTCGGTGTACTTGTATGTTCGACTCGGTGTAAGTGTATGTTTAAATCGGTGTACTTGTATGTTTGACCTGTGTACTTGTATGTTTGACCTGTGTACTTGTATATTTGACCTGTGTACTTGTATGTTTGACCTGTGTACTTGTATATTTGACCTGTGTACTTGTATGTTTGACCTGTGTACTTGTATGTTTGAGACATTTTTGATGTCACCAGATTCAGAGACATTGTGGCGTCAAGTTATATTAAGGGTTGGGGACTGGTTTTGGTCCGCAGGCCATCGTTTGGTGGTCACATAATTTATTGAGATGCGGATATTGATGTGGTGAGTACTTCCCAGGCCAGCGAGTAAGGCTAAATAAAGGTGCTAACGTAGAATACTTAATCGAATTGTACAGATCTTAAATTAGACATCTTTTAACTAATCTTATACGCTAATTTTTTCACTTCCAGTGTTCTTTGATATGTAAGCACAAAAACTAGGCTGGATATTCCATAACTTGTTAGGATTATATTTCCGGACGGTTTGCCTTTCGTTTACCATTTCGTTTACCCTT
This sequence comes from Ampullaceana balthica, assembly GCA_944989445.1. NCBI lineage: Eukaryota > Metazoa > Mollusca > Gastropoda > Lymnaeidae > Ampullaceana > Ampullaceana balthica. The sequence continues at coordinate 195,615 of CALYLW010000103.1, forward strand.
TCGTTTACCCTTTCGTTTACCCTTTCGTTTACCCTTTCGTTTACCCTTTCGTTTACCCTTTCGAGTTCAAAACTGCCATCTCTGAGTCCAACATCGGAGGGGTCATTCGGTTGTCCAACAGCCGGGTTAACTTATAATCATTGCAGCTTAACTCGGGCTTCACGGGGCGCCCGCAGTACCAGGGGGCGCCATTAGCGGAAGTCAGATTGCAGATGTGGCTAGGGGCATAGCCGGGAAGCACTGGGGTGTTGAAACATGGCGTCCCTTCACTGGCCTGTTTGAGAATCATTGAAAAACAAGTAAAACAATAATTCAGTTTGAAAGTGTAATGAGCAAGATCTAAATATAGGTTGTTGTTTAACTAAACATAGATTGGTGTTTATCTAAATATAGATCGTTGTTTATCTAAATTAGGTTGTTGTTTATCTAAATATTGATTGTTGATTATATAAATGCGAGCAACAAAGCCCGTCCAAGGACGTTCCGAAACCGTTCGGTGGCATGTTGTAACTCCCCTCCAACAGCCGTCTCGACCTGCATCATATGTGCATCACGTCAAAAATACTTTTCATTATATTTAAAATAAATAACTCGTAAAAACAGAGCTTTTGACTATAAATCCCAACGCGCATAACTCAAAATAAAGTCTTGTAAGAAATACTGCACCAAAAATAACTCGTTTTGAAAGTCCGCGCAAATGGCGTAAACGTGTTCAATATGATTGGCTGTAGGAGTCATATGTGTTTGAGGGACCAATCGCTATAGATGACGGGACAGAACGGACAGAAACTTGCCTTTTATTATATAGGATAGCAAGATCTAAATATAGCAAGATCTAAATACAGATTGTTGTTTTGTATGGTGGGGTATAACCCTTCAAATGAAGGTATTAACAGGGAATTAACATGGCATTATAAGGACATTAACAAGATGTGAACCTGGCATTTACCTGGCAAGTCATTAACATGCCATTAACAAGGTATTACCAATCGATATATTCTGACAAGTGACCAGCATGTATTGTTAAGTTATGACATTTACTTTAAGGTTAAAAAAAATCATTTTAATCTACCATATGCGCCTTGAGCTTTCACAGAAATCCGTTAAAATAATTGATTTTATTTTTTTAATAGAAATATTATTTTGAGGTTGGGATATGTCACGTTGCATTGATTAAAAATGACTAACTAATTACCAGTGTATTGAAGAATCCGCCCATGGATTGTTGGAAGGCTTTGACTAGCAGGAGACTGGTCAGCAGGGCAGTGAAGTACTCACGTGGATACGTCAGCTCTATGTTGACTCTGTAACGTCAATACGAAATACACACGTCTAAGGTATGAGAATCACTGCTGGGAACGGCTGTGTCTGTTGTGAACGGGAGTTGAAAGGCGTTCACCCGTGCAATTAAAGTAGGCACTCTGGTCACGCATGAGATGTCATGAGTCGACGGAAGGCCTGGAGATAGTGTGTTGGGGGGGGGCACACAGTGATGTAGACCCAGTAGTGAGACAATAGGGCAGGGCTATTGAGAGACCCAGAGCGAAATATAGGAGAGTTCCGATGTGTTGCGTTACTGAGGGATTACATGAAGAGACGATAGTGTTAGATATAGAAGGTCACGCAGTGATTATAATAATATGTCTATATACGCATTGGTGTTTTGACGATATATATATATATATACACACACATACACACACATATATATATATATATATATATATTAGGACTGCGGAAATTAACCATTTATTTCTCGATTAAACATTAAAAATGTTAACGATTAAAAAAAATTTAACGATTAATCGACCCACCACTTATAAATGTACTGGAGGTCAAAAAGTACAATATTTCGGCCCGATAAATATAAACTAATTTCCGGACGATTACACGAACATTTTGGTTTTAATCTATTGACTGAAAAGTGTCAACTGCTAAGAGTAACAAAGAAAAATAAACAAATAAATTCAAAATATTACATTCATGGAAAAGAACTGACCCAAACTAAAGATGCAAAATACTTAGGAGTCTTAATAAATGAGAAACTATCATGGAATCCCCATGTCAATGAAGTTTTTAAAAAATCAAACAAACCTTTAGGCTTTATAAAAAGAAACTTTAACAAATGTAATAGAGATATAAAACTAAAATGCTACCTCACTTTGATGAGACCTGTTCTGGAATATGCATCTTCTGTATGGGACCCATCCACCAAAGAAAACATTGATAAACTAGAACAAATTCAAAAAAGAGCTGCCAGATTCATTGCTGGAGAATATTCAAAACTGACAAGAATAACACCATTAGTTAAATCATTATGCCTTGAAATACTAGAGAATAGAAGAACCAAGAGTAAAGTAGTAATCATACATAAAGCAATTAATTCTAATTTAGAAATACAACACAAAGATAACTTAATACAATCCTCAGATAGACATAAGGATAAAAACACCTTTCTTATTCGTATGCAAGAAGAAACACATACAAATTTTCGTTCTTCCCGTCCGGAATTCGGGCGTGGAATGGGTTGCCTGAAGAAACCAGGAAAACCAACACTTTATCAACATTTAAATCTCTAATAAAAAATGCAGGACTAAACAAAAACCATAGATAAGCGTAGGACGCAATAACCTTCTGTATAGAAGGAGCGTCTGTAAACAGATAAGATAAGATAAGATAAGATAAGATAAGATAAGATAAGACCGACGTGAATATTCAAAATGTTGATAAAGGTTATTGTGTCCATTGAAAGACATCGTTTGCCTACCATGCAATGTTCCCTCTAAGTCTAAGCTTCGTTGCTCCGTGTGCAAAGTTTAAAAAAAACTCGTGTGCAAAGTTGCACAACGTCCATTTTTTGTACAATATTTTACACAATTTTCTGCGCGGTGATTCTAAACTCCTGCGTGGCGTCGGTCAAATATCTGCGCAGCCGCGCTGCTTAAAGGGAACATTGCTACCATGGTTATAACACTTCGCCTACATATCACCTGCAAACCAAACGTCCACTACAGTATCGGAAACTTCAGATGAGACAATCTAAGGCTATGTGAACGATTGTTCAGCTCGTGCTCGACTGGTTATATTGTCAATAAGACCCGCTCATCTTTTGAACCAAATAATGTCAATACACTTATCTGTTTGCGTTGTTGGTTAAACGATGTCATATAAAGATGACATTCCAGGTGTATTTTGATTTTCAAGTATTTTAATATTAAAAAATAATGACACAATAAAATTCAATTTTTGGCTTTAATCGAAATTAACGATTAATTAATCGTTAATTTTTCAAAACGTAACGATTAAATTTAAATTAATCGACAGAGTTAGGCCAAGCGTTGTGCTCAGCTTACTTCAGACGTCCCTGCCAGGGTAGTATGCAGCTGACCAAGTACGTCCCGTTACCGTAATCTGTCACGTGACCTGCCACTTTGCTGTCATGGTCCAGGTCTTGTAGCCACGCCCTAATCTCGTCTCCGCCCTTGGACTTGAGATGGCCGTAACCATCTTTGATGACCACTTTGATACCGATGGTGTCTCCGACGTGAAAATGTGAGCTGTAACATAAACAATGAGTTGTAACATGTACCATTGTAAATAATGAGTTGTAACATAAACAACGAGTTGTAACATTACCAGCAATGAGTTGTAACATTACCAGCAATGAGTTGTAACATTACCAGCAATGAGTTGTAACATTACCAGCAATGAGTTGTAACATTACCAGCAATGAGTTGTAACATTACTAGCAATGAGTTGTAACATACACTATGTGGCCGTCCATAAAGTACGTCACGCTCCGAGGGGGGGGGTCTAAGAAAGTGTGACACTTTGTGACAGGGGGGAGGGGGGTCAGGCCATGTGTGATGTCACACATTTATTATTTTTAGTATTTTTTTTTCTAATTTATTTATATTTTTTAGTAGAATTTAAATAGCTTTAAAAATAATTTTCAAAAATTTTGTGAAACATTAGAATTAGTTTTATGTCAAAATAGCATTGAAATGCGTATCTCCTGAATGTGTTGTTCATAAATCTGAATTGGATACAGCAGGACTGATATCGAAGGATCAGGAATGGTTTGACAATCATGTTCGCACCAGCCAATATTTCACTCAAATTGTTATTAAATATCAGGACATGAAATGTTGCGACAAAGCACGAAGCTCATATTTTAACGTTTTACCTTAAAGATTCTTCCCTCCTCCAATCCCAATCAACCAAACAAATGATGGACTCAAAGCTTAAGAAAGAGCAGATGCAGATTCTCATAAATTTCCTTCCTTGTTTGTAGCACAAACTCTCAAATTTGATGAAATTATGCCAAGATCAACAGGAGCTTTCAAAGTACAACCATATGATTACCAGCTTATTTGATCGACTTTGCAAAGTATGTCACTCATATTTTGCCTCACAAACAATGTTGAAGAAACATACAGGACAACACAGAGCTCGGGCTCAGGAGAATGTGCCCACCCAAACTGTTCAAGAATCAACTCAGATAAAACGCATCCGTCCTTTGAGAATCACTTCTATAAGTCAAAGAGAACCCATGGCAGTTATTGCCAGAGGAGAAAATGCACATACAGAGGCTGTTGAGTGGCTAGATGAGGACGAGTTGATCTGTCTGCAATTATCCTTCCAGGAAACGATGATTGTGAAAGATTGATGTCAGTCGTAACTATGGATGAACACAGATGATGTCCAGTGAATATTTTTGAATGAAATATAATTCATAGGACCATAATAAACAGATTAAATATAGCACAAGAGTTGGTCACATAATTTGTCAATCTAGTCTTTTTTTTAGTCAAATTGTTTTGTTTCCTTTTTATTATGTAATTTTAAAAATCCGGCTACGGCTTCGGCTCCGGCAGATTTCACTTTCATAAATCCGGCTGGCCGGTAGATCCCTAATTTATATATATATTCATAATCATAATGGCCCCGGAAAATACGGAATCCGGCCATTTTAACAAATCCGATTCCGGCTCCAGTCGGATTTCACTTCATAAATCCGGCCCACTTCAGCTCCAGCCGGATTTCAAAATTTTGAATCCGATACATCTCTACTTTTAAGTGGAAATTTTATATTTTAATTACGGCTGCGGAAATTAACGATTAATTTCTGGATTAATCGCTAAAATATTTTATCGATTAAAAATATTTTAATCGATAAAAATTCTATTAAAATTAAAGAAAATATTTATAATATTTTTAAAAAAATTTATTAATAAATAATTAATTATTAATAATTAATAATAATTTATATATTTTTTAACGTACAAACTTCTCCCGTGTAATATTATAATTAATTTTATTACATTATGTGGACCGGCAGATGTCAACTAAAAAATGGCTGACAGCATCAGCGCAGTTAAATTTCAAACATATAACTAGAAAGTTGAGCAAACATTTTGTTTTTAAGCAAACTCCGGATGGTAAAGTCGAAGATGGTGAAAAAGTTTACTGTGTTCACTGCCATAAACAATTCTCTTTTAAAGGATCAAATACATCGCTGACGTACACCTCTTCAGCACAAACATCCGATCAAGGATCAACACATTGTCATACAATTTAGTTCAAAATATTCTTAATTTTCAATGTCCGTGACAAATGTTCAGTTTAAGGCCATCATAAATTTCTATTTTTTGCTTTAATCGAAATTATCGATTAATTAATCGATACTTTTTCAAAAGTTAACGATTAAATTTAAATTAATCGATAACAGCCCTAATTTTAATACAATTAAATAGTGAAGTGTATTTTAAGTATTAAATTATATATTTTAATTAGGTGTTAATTTTTAAAAATTTGGAAAGTGTGACGTACTTTGGTCCCGAGATTTGTGACAGTTTGTGACAGGGGGGAGGGGGGTCAAAAATGGTCAAAAATAGCGTGACTTACTTAGTGGACGGCCCCTATTGTAAATAATGAGTTGTAATATTGTAAACAATTATTTTTATTATGTACCATGGAAAAACTGTTTTCATTACACAGTAACATACATAATTTAATTTTATTTTCAAATATTTACTTTTAAATACAAATAAGCCATATCTCAATGACTCTTTAGCAGTCAGAGTGGTGTATCGAGTACTTTGTGTTTACATTCAGAGTGGTGTATCGAGTACTTTGTGTTTACAGTCAGAGTGGTGTATCGAGTACTTTGTGATTAACAGTCATAGAGGTGTAACCTACTAAGTACCATGCATTTAACAGTCAGACTAGTGTACTGAGTGCCGTGTGTTTAACAGTCAGATTGGTGTACTGAGTACATTGTGCTTAGATATATAGGACTAAAGTACCAAGTACAGTGTATTTAGATATATAAGACTCAAGTACCGGGCCTTGTGCTTCGATGTATAGGACTCAAGTACCAAGTACCGTGTTTTGACGTATAGGACTAAAGTACCAAGTACCTCGCGTTAAACAGGATGGCTGTTGACTGAATGCTGTCGGAAGCTGTCTTTGGATCCATCAGTATCGGATCAGACAAATAGTCCCTCTCAAATTCCAACAGTTGATGGTACGGTGGGGTCTGCAAGTATTCTGTCAACCATTGACCACGGCAACTACAGTCAATTGGAAACATTCAAATGAATTACTTCCAAAATCGCAGTGGAAAATTGTATGGCTTTTTTTCATGTTTTACTGTAAATTTCATTGTTTAAACCGACTATCCTCATTAAATCAACTGCAGCAAAATAAATGCAGTGTTTTATGATTTGTTGTATTAACTAAACAAATTTTCAACAAAAGCAAACTTAAAAAACAAAAGGTAAGTTTAATTAACTCATATCACATATATTAAATATTGTGATTTATAGCAAGTCTTGTATATAAGTCATACATTTGAATAAATCACATGTATCAGTCAGCACCAGTGGCGTAGCTAGGGGATGGGGGTGAAAGCTGCACCGGATGACACCATACGCGTGGTGACACCAGATGAAGTGCAAGACTACTGGGCAAGGGAATGTGGTGGGGGTTGATTAAAGGTATTCAAAAATTAGTGAAGGCGTCTTGCCAGGTGCACGTACTTGAGAGCGATGGTCAATCTGGCATGATCCACGTCTGCCGTGAAGCTACTGTTGGAATGGTTGCCAGGTTGTCGCCGACTAATCCAAAACGACGCCGGGTCGGCAACGACCTCCTGGCACATCCTGTCATTGTGTATGGCCTTGAGTGTTAGATTGTGAGCTTCTGCTAGTTTGACACGGGCCATGAGCAACTCTTCCAGGTAACTTCTGGTCTGCCGGACAACACGTGACTAATGACAATGGACAATAAAACTTTGTCAAAACTTAAAATCTCACATAGACAGGCAATATTTAAGTCAAATTCTATTAGAAAGTAGAAAAGTTAAAAGGAGAATAGGATTTCAATCCATTTTTTACCTAATTGCCTACCGAAGCCCAGTATTCCATGCGGGATTTCGAGTACACCACTTTCCTCCCCACTTTCCTCCCCACTTTCCTTCCCACTTCTTTCCTACCCACTTTCCTCCCACTTTCCTCCCACTTTCCTCCACACTTTCCTCCCCACTTTCCTCCCTACTTTCCTCCACACTTTCCTCCCCACTTTCCTCCCCACTTTCCTTCCCACTTCTTTCCTACCCACTTTCCTCCCACTTTCCTCCCACTTTCCTCCACACTTTCCTCCCCACTTTCCTCCCTACTTTCCTCCACACTTTCCTCCCCACTTTCCTCCACACTTTCCTCCCTATTTTCCTCCCCACTTTTCTCCCCACTTTCCTCCCCACTTTCCTCTCTACTTTCCTCTCCACTTTCCTCCCCACTTTCCTCCCCACTTTCCTCCCCGCTTTTCTCCCTACTTTCCTCCCTACTTTCCTCCCTACTTTCTCCCACACTTACCTCCCCCACTTTCCTCCCTACTTTCCTCCCTTAAATTCGTTTCAAAACTCGGTCCCTACCACTAAACTCAATCATTTAAACCACGGCATGATTACCTGATTGTCTCGTCCATAGTTTGCATGTTTGAATGTGTGGTTCAGTCTCCCCAACTCCAGTAGCTTGTTATGTTTTACTCTGCAAAAGAGACCGATAGTAAAATATCGTATGGATTTGGATACAACCAGACACCCAAAGGCGGACTCACTTTCGGGGTTACCCGCCCCAATTCCCCTCCGCGACAAATGATTTCTTAATGTCTTAACAGTGGCGTGGCCATGGTGGCTCCTACCTGAGGGTGAGCTAAAAATTGTTTATTCTACCTCCCTCAAGATAAATCTCATCGATTGAAAGTCATCTCCGCCCCTGAGTATGATCTAAAATACTGAACCATATTTCACCGCTACGTTAGGGACGTAGGGATCTTTACGATCTTTGATAATTTCGGCACTACCTTAGAACAGCGTGACGGCATATTCAGCTTGGAATGAAAGGGTTCATCACCGCATGACGATTACTGGGTGGGTATTATCATTGTGGAATTAAAGGGTTAATATCTTATTTATTTTATAAATTCCAAAGGCTTTAATTGTATTTAATGATATATTTTATTCTGTCACCATATGATAATTGATATGGCTCAACGATTAAAAAAATAACTTGCTACAAACAGATTAATAAGTACATGTATTAGATAATTTAATTTCTTTTTTTTTAAAGATATTATTATTTTATTTTTTTTAAAAGGTGTGTACCGGATTTAATTTTTTTAAATTCCGGCCGGAGCCAGATTTGGCCAGACTTTTGAAGTCAAATCCGACTGCAGGCAAATCCGGAGCCGGGATTTTAAAAATGGTCGGATTCCGGATTTGCCGGAGCCGGAGATATTGTATTTATATATATTTTATAGAAAAACCGGCCAGCCGGATTTGGCCGGATTTATGAAGTAAAATTCTGCCAGAGCTGAAGCTGACCGGATTTGTAAAAATTTCCCGATTCCGGATTTACCGGATCCGGAGCAGAAATCCGGTACACCCCTATTTTAAAAGGACGTGTTATGCGTTAAATATTTTAGCAAAGACTCTCGCCTGATTTAACAGATTTCTTAGGTTCCCGTGCAATCACACCTTACACCTACCTACAAGAATGTAAGGTACCTACAAGAATGTAAGGTACCTACAAGAATGTAAGGTACCTACAAGAATGTAAGGTACCTACAAGAATGTAAGGTACCTACAAGAATGTAAGGTACCTACAAGAATGTAAGGTACCTACAAGAATAGAAGGTACCTACAAGAATATAAGGTACCTACAAGAATGTAAGGAATTCGAGTGCAGGCTTTCACTGGTGTAATGAATACCATTGTGTACACACAATAACAAACTTACACCAATGTAACGATAACGTATTTGTAATCACAAATAAAATACACTTGCTCTGTTGTAATGAATATGAATGTGTAATCACAATTAAAACACACTTACACCAATCTAATGATAACGTATTTGTAATCACAATTAAAACACACTTACACCAATCTAATGATAACGTATTTGTAATCACAATTAAAACACACTTACACCAATCTAATGATAACTTATTTGTAATCACCAACTAAAACACACTTACACTGATCTAATGATAACGTATTTGTAATCACAATTAAAACACACACCAATCTAATGATAACTTATTTGTAATCACAATTAAAACACACTTACACTGATCTAATGATAACGTATTTGTAATCACAATTAAAACACACTTACACCAATCTAATGATAACGTATTTGTAATCACCAACTAAAACACACTTACACTGATCTAATGATAACGTATTTGTAATCACAACTAAAACACACTTACACTAATCTAATGATAACGTATTTGTAATCACCAACTAAAACACACTTACACTGATCTAATGATAACGTATTTGTAATCACAATTAAAACACACACCAATCTAATGATAACTTATTTGTAATCACAATTAAAACACACTTACACTGATCTAATGATAACGTATTTGTAATCACAATTAAAACACACTTACACCAATCTAATGATAACGTATTTGTAATCACAATTAAAACACACTTACACCAATCTAATGATAACGTATTTGTAATCACCAACTAAAACACACTTACACTAATCTAATGATAACGTATTTATAATCACAACTAAAACACACTTACACTAATCTAATGATAACGTATGTGTAATCACAACTAAAACACACTTACACTGATGTAATGAATACGAATGTGTACACACAACTCAAACATACGCCGACAATTGACAGTAACCGCCATCGGAACTTCATATGGATGGCCACTGATGTACTCAAAAGTCGAATTCTTCATATGAATGGCCACTGATGTCCATAAAAGTCGAAAACTTCATATGAATGGCCAGTGATGTCCTCAAAAGTCGAATACGAAAAGAAATTCCATTCCTTCACCGGTCTTGGAAATCTATCGTTAAAATATTGTCTACTAGTTTACTATAGTCGATAGTTCAAATCAATAAATGAAAAGATATCTCTCCTATGACTGTTCTGGATTCTTTATTTAGTTAGCGGAGCTAAGGGAGGTTATTAGGCCGTAACTTCATGTTAAAATAGACATCAGTGGGTCTACAGATTAGGATGAACGGTTCGCAATTGGGTTATAATTGGGTTACAATTGCTTGTTGGAGTACGAAAAATAGCAGGGGTGGGAGTTTGGGGGTCGGGAGATAAACGCAGTGTTGTGCGTGACCATCAGGGGTGATTTTAAAAAAAAATTGTTGTTAACTACTTGTTCATTTTTAAATCCCTTATATTAACTTCACCGCCGTCTCTCTCTGTCTGTCTGTCTCTCTCTCTGTCTCTCTCTCATCATCTCATGGGCTCGGCGGGCGGAAAAACAAAAGTCGAAAATGACCCACTTCCAATGATCCGATCGAACTGAAATTTGGCACACGGACCCGTCTTACCTAACAATGCATCGTATCAAAATTTCAGATCGATCGAACGTACCGTAATTAAATTAATGCATTTTTAGTTTATCCTTATATGAGGTATGTAATTTTAATTCACGATTTGTTATTGTTTTTTTGCCACGTGAAAGTTTGAGCATTGAGGCGACCCAACGAAACGACGGTGCGCTTTTGTTTACATTTTACGTGTCACTCTGAGCTCGGTCAAGCGAATCGGTGACCAGACTTTTCCCCTCTCCCCCCACCCACCCCTCCCCCCCCCACTAGGGTTATGATGCAAAGTTGAGTTAAGACAGATTCAGTCTGTAAATGTTTGAATATAATCAATACTTTTAGTTATGTCTCATCTATAAGGGATTTATAGTCAAAAACTTTGTTTTTACGGGGTTGTTTAATTAAATCCCTTATATTAACTTCACCGCCGTCTCTCTCTGTCTGTCTGTCTCTCTCTCTGTCTCTCTCTCATCATCTCATGGGCTCGGCGGGCGGAAAAACAAAAGTCGAAAATGACCCACTTCCAATGATCCGATCGAACTGAAATTTGGCACACGGACCCGTCTTACCTAACAATGCATCGTATCAAAATTTCAGATCGATCGAACGTACCGTAATTAAATTAATGCATTTTTAGTTTATCCTTATATGAGGTATGTAATTTTAATTCACGATTTGTTATTGTTTTTTTGCCACGTGAAAGTTTGAGCATTGAGGCGACCCAACGAAACGACGGTGCGCTTTTGTTTACATTTTACGTGTCACTCTGAGCTCGGTCAAGCGAATCGGTGACCAGACTTTTCCCCTCTCCCCCCCACCCACCCCTCCCCCCCCCACTAGGGTTATGATGCAAAGTTGAGTTAAGACAGATTCAGTCTGTAAATGTTTGAATATAATCAATACTTTTAGTTATGTCTCATATATAAGGGATTTATAGTCAAAAACTTTGTTTTTACGGGGTTGTTTTATTAAATCCCTTATATTAACTTCACCGCCGTCTCTCTCTGCTCTGTCTCTCTCTCTGTCTCTCTCATCATCTCATGGGCTCGGCGGGCGGAAAAACAAAAGTCGAAAATGACCCACTTCCAATGATCCGATCGAACTGAAATTTGGCACACGGACCCGTCTTACCTAACAATGCATCGTATCAAAATTTCAGATCGATCGAACGTACCGTAATTAAATTAATGCATTTTTAGTTTATCCTTATATGAGGTATGTAATTTTAAATTCACGATTTGTTATTGTTTTTTTGCCACGTGAAAGTTTGAGCATTGAGGCGACCCAACGAAACGACGGTGCGCTTTTGTTTACATTTTACGTGTCACTCTGAGCTCGGTCAAGCGAATCGGTGACCAGACTTTTCCCCTCTCCCCCCCACCCACCCCTCCCCCCCCCCTAGGGTTATGAAGCAAACTTGTGTTAAGACAGATTCAGTCTGTAAATGTTTGAAAATAATCAATACTTTTAGTTATGTCTCATATATAAGGGATTTATAGTCAAAAACTTTGTTTTTACGGGGTTTGTTTTAATTAAATCCCTTATATTAACTTCACGCGGCCGTCTCTCTCTCTGTCTGTCTCTCTCTCATCATCTCATGGGCTCGGCGGGCGGAAAAACAAAAGTCGAAAATGACCCACTTCCAATGATCCGATCGAACTGAAATTTGGCACACGGACCCGTCTTACCTAACAATGCATCGTATCAAAATTTCAGATCGATCGAACGTACCGTAATTAAATTAATGCATTTTTAGTTTATCCTTATATGAGGTATGTAATTTTAAATTCACGATTTGTTATTGTTTTTTTGCCACGTGAAAGTTTGAGCATTGAGGCGACCCAACGAAACGACGGTGCGCTTTTGTTTACATTTTACGTGTCACTCTGAGCTCGGTCAAGCGAATCGGTGACCAGACTTTTCCCCTCTCCCCCCCACCCACCCCTCCCCCCCCCCACTAGGGTTATGATGCAAAGTTGAGTTAAGACAGATTCAGTCTGTAAATGTTTGAATATAATCAATACTTTTAGTTATGTCTCATCTATAAGGGATTTATAGTCAAAAACTTTGTTTTTACGGGGTTTGTTTTATTAAATCCCTTATATTAACTTCACGGCCGTCTCTCTCTCTCTCTGTCTCTCTCTCATCATCTCATGGGCTCGGCGGGCGGAAAAACAAAAGTCGAAAAATGACCCACTTCCAATGATCCGATCGAACTGAAATTTGGCACACGGACCCGTCTTACCTAACAATGCATCGTATCAAAATTTCAGATCGATCGAACGTACCGTAATTAAATTAATGCATTTTTAGTTTATCCTTATATGAGGTATGTAATTTAAATTCACGATTTGTTATTGTTTTTTTGCCACGTGAAAGTTTGAGCATTGAGGCGACCCAACGAAACGACGGTGCGCTTTTGTTTACATTTTACGTGTCACTCTGAGCTCGGTCAAGCGAATCGGTGACCAGACTTTTCCCCTCTCCCCCCTCCCACCCACCCCTCCCCCCCTAGGGTTATGAAGCAAACTTGTGTTAAGACAGATTCAGTCTGTAAATGTTTGAAAATAATCAATACTGTTAGTTATGTCTCATATATAAGGGATTTATAGTCAAAAACTTTGTTTTTACGGGTTTGTTTTATTAAATCCCTTATATTAACTTCGCGGCCGTCTCTCTCTGCTCTGTCTCTCTCTCATCATCTCATGGGCTCGGCGGGCGGAAAAACAAAAGTCGAAAATGACCCACTTCCAATGATCCGATCGAACTGAAATTTGGCACACGGACCCGTCTTACCTAACAATGCATCGTATCAAAATTTCAGATCGATCGAACGTACCGTAATTAAATTAATGCATTTTTAGTTTATCCTTATATGAGGTATGTAATTTAAATTCACGATTTGTTATTGTTTTTTTGCCACGTGAAAGTTTGAGCATTGAGGCGACCCAACGAAACGACGGTGCGCTTTTGTTTACATTTTACGTGTCACTCTGAGCTCGGTCAAGCGAATCGGTGACCAGACTTTTCCCCTCTCCCCCTCCCACCCACCCCTCCCCCCCCCTAGGGTTATGATGCAAACTTGTGTTAAGACAGATTCAGTCTGTAAATGTTTGAAAATAATCAATACTGTTTAGTTATGTCTCATATATAAGGGATTTATAGTCAAAAACTTTGTTTTTACGGGGTTTGTTTTATTAAATCCCTTATATTAACTTCGCGCCGTCTCTCTCTCTCTGTCTCTCTCTCATCATCTCATGGGCTCGGCGGGCGGAAAAACAGAAGTCAAAAATGACCCACTTCCAATGATCCGATCGAACTGAAATTTGGCACACGGACCCGTCTTACCTAACAATGCATCGTATCAAAATTTCAGATCGATCGAACGTACCGTAATTAAATTAATGCATTTTTAGTTTATCCTTATATGAGGTATGTAATTTAAAATTCACGATTTGTTATTGTTTTTTTGCCACGTGAAAGTTTGAGCATTGAGGCGACCCAACGAAACGACGGTGCGCTTTTGTTTACATTTTACGTGTCACTCTGAGCTCGGTCAAGCGAATCGGTGACCAGACTTTTCCCCTCTCCCCCTCCCACCCACCCCTCCCCTCCCCCCCTAGGGTTATGAAGCAAACTTGTGTTAAGACAGATTCAGTCTGTAAATGTTTGAAAATAATCAATACTGTTAGTTATGTCTCATATATAAGGGATTTATAGTCAAAAACTTTGTTTTTACGGGTTTGTTTTATTAAATCCCTTATATTAGCTTGCTTTGTAAGTTTAATCGGAACCGTCCGTCCTACTATTTGTTTATAATTTATTCACGTGCCTTGTTCACGCGTTGACGCCGACCGTCACAGTTCACACCCCCTACCGTCCCTGCGCCCAGGGGAGATAAAAACCAGGGGAGATCATTCTGTTTCAGTCTGTATATGTCGCGTTTGAACATAATCACTACTTTTAGTTATGTCTCATATGTAAGGGATTTATAGTCAAAAGGTAAGCTGGCTTTGCACTTACTGTAAAATGCGTAGACTAAAAAGTATAAAATTAGTGCATTTTTAATATAAGACTAGTTTTTACAAAGTGTTTTTTAAGGTTAATTATTCGTTTTGGGTTGGCATATCACAAATGTTGACCAGCGGTCAAGTGAAAGCTTCATTGTATATAGGATGAATGGGGGGGGGCATAGTAATAAAAACATGTATAAAAATGTATTTTAGAAAAAAAAATAATGTTGAAATTCTCAAAGCACTATATAACCTTGTCATTAGATCTTGTCCCAATTTTAGAACCTCTGACCCAGATAAAAGTACCAAGTCTGACAAGTCGGCAACACCCTTCATTCTTATTACACCCAAAACTCAATACTAAACAAAGTAAAGCAAATGTATGCTGGGGTTTTTCCCCCTGCCCCCTTTCCTTATTTGTTCTTCAGTGTCTTATATAATATACAAGTTTGTCAAATATAATGGCGTATCAAATATTGGCGTTCAATGGTGTTTCCAAAATTCACTAAATATTGACTTAAGTTTTTTAACATATCTGATACTTATTCATTTTTTAAGACATTTTTTGTTTTGTTTTTAAACAAGCACTGACCTACATACAAATCAAGTGCTTAAACACATTTTACCTGCACTTTAGCAGAAGCTTGATACACTCACTTATCAACTCTCCCGAAAAGTTGCTGAGAAATTATTGATCATTAATTAAAAGAGCGATTGATTTTACAGTGGCGTAACTCGGGGGTTCTGTTTTGTTTTGTGTATATGTTTCTCTTGTTGTATATGTACAAAGTGCACTGGGTGAACGTGGATGGCTTAAATTTATCAACCAGATACGCTCTTTACTTGTCTTGTCTTATCTATACAGACGCTCCTTCTATGCAGAAGATTATTGCGTCCACAGACCATGCCGTCTGTTGGCAAGTGACGCTGCGTTCACATGCCACGGCTATAGGGATTCCACGCTTTACCCAGCCGCCTTTGTTTCCCTAACAAGTGTTAGGTATCTATTCGAAGCTGGATGGACTCCGGGTTTCGAATCCGTGACCATCGGTACGCCAGCCTAGCGCGCATGCCACTCGACCACCGTCCTAAATTTACCAACAAAATACGCTATTTACTTGGCTAAATTTATGAACCAGATACGTTTTTTACTTGGCTAAATTTATCTTCACGTTTTCATGCGACAGCGTATTTATAATTGAACCCGTACATTATTGACATAACTTATGACCATGAAACATGAAACCGGATATTTTTACGACTACCACGAAAAAGGTCACTTTTATTATTACCATGAAACCGGTCATTGCATGCTCACAATTTTTAAGATTACCAATTTTACTTTTACAACATTGAGATTATTGAGTAATTTTTGTTGTTGTTATATATCTTTCATTATCACTGTGCCGTCAAGTTCAACAGCTTTAAATAAAGTAAGGCCCTGGTGTTGTGAGGTGCGTGCTGGTGTTCAGTGTACGGCTCTGGCTCGCTTGTACTTTAGTGATGATACGGGCCAGACACCGAAACAACAATCTTGGGACAACATCCGGGCAGTGTGTCGGGGTCTAACGCAACAGAAGAATGGATATCGACCGCTTGGTTACCATGGTGATACGTGTCGTCTTCCAAATTGCGTCATCACAATGGAGCGCCAACAAATGCAGCATCGCCATATCTAGGTAAGTTAGCACCAACAACAAATGCAGCAACACCATATTTAGGTGAGTTAGCACCAACAGCAAATGCAGCAACACCATGTTTAGGTAAACTAGCATGAACATTAAAGATATCAGGGGAGGGCTGTTGATCTTTTAATAAATCAACAGTGTGTACTCTTGTAGGCGCTTCCTTTAAATGTGGACCTAGTTCGCTGTTTCTTGAATACCCAGCTGCAGGGAGCGCAAGAGAAATTATCGTTAAAAGAATTAAAAAAGGGGAAAATAAAACAAAAATTAAACTTTGATTTTAGATCAGTAAAAAAGAATTAATTTGTTCTAAGCTATTTTGAGAAGTTGCATCATAAAAAAGATTGCAACGTCAAAGAACTAAATCTTGTGGAACTTATACTACATGTGTGGTCAGCAAAATTTTCAGGGCGTGGGACGGATCGATGGGCCATGAAACGTGAAATGGCCACACACAGACAGTTATTTGGTGGAGATGAAAAAACAAAATGTACAACGCCTTACAAAAAATAAAATGTTCGACTTTAACGTTTATTTATTTATATTTTTATTTTATTTTTTTTCCTTTGGGGGGAGGGGATTTGCTGTAGTTTTCTGCGGGCAGCATGTGGGCCACTAGCCACAATTAGTCCATTCGTGATCCAGGTGTTTTGATCCTTGGAAGTTTTATTTGACTGATGCGTGAATTTGGAACTGTAACATCAGTTTCACTCTGGGGAAGGCCTATCCAAACATTTTTGTTTAAACTTCTGTTTAAGGAACGCAACATTTCTTTAATTTTACAATTTACCAATCACACGGGCTGGGACAGTCAAAGGTCTATTGAGAAATGTATCAACAGTCAAAGGTCTATTGAGCAATGTATCAACAGTCAAAGGTCTATTGAGCAATGTATCAACAGTCAAAGGTCTATTGAGCAATATATCAACAGTCAAAGGTCTATTGAGCAATGTATCAACAGTCAAATTTCTATTGAGCAATGTATCAACAGTCAAAGGTCTAAATTGAAAAACTAGCAATTAACCATGTCATTTGCACAGAGGGTATAAAGAATGAATATAAATAATGTCTTTGTTTCATTTATTTTAGTGCTAAATAATTATTATCTATAGTCATTTTTGTAACCACAATTTTAAGTTTGGATTTTGTATTTATTTAATTTTTAATTGTTTATGTTGTAATTATGTTATTTAAGAGCAGTTGAGTTTTACAGATTTTGAGACAGTTTTTTGATTGTGGGATCACCAGCATTTGTTGTGATTGTGGGATCACCAGCATTTGTTGTGATTGTGGGATCACCAGCATTTGTTGTGATTGTGGGATCACCAGCATTTGTTGTGATTGTGGGATCACCAGCATTTGTTGTGATTGTGGGATCACCAGCATTTGTTGTGATTGTGGTGTTTTAGAGCAGATTTTGTGAAGTGTGAGGTTCACTTCAAGTTTTTTGTAATATAAATTTCATTGGAAAAATCACTTTTCTTAACTTAAAATTTTCAGAATTCCCTGGTTCTAAAACTAACGATAATGAGTCGTCTCCATCAGACAAATATGGCAACATTGTTTCCATCACAGACAAATATGGCAACATTGTTTCCATCACAGACAAATATGGCAACATTGTTTCCATCACAGACAAATATGGCAACATTGTTTCCATCACAGACAAATATGGCAACATTGTTTCCATCACAGACAAATATGGCAACATTGTTTCCATCACAGACAAATATGACAACATTGCTTCCATCACAGACAAATCAACCGTAAACAGTAAATAAACCAAAGCAAGGTAAGAATTTCAGGCACAAGTATTTACAACCGAACTTTTTAACCTTACACTACCTCATGACATATTTTACATGAAAACATCGAGTGCAGAGGCGTCACTGGGGTTGGTGTCACCCAGTGCGCTAACTCATGGAGTCACCCACTCACTCACGACTTTTCACTTAGACCTCCTCTGAGTCTGCCAGTGCCACATTGGCGGGAAGATATAGAATTTTCAACTTTGGTGTCACGTCTTGTAACGGTGTCACCCGTGTGCGGTCCGCACCCCCGCACCCCCAAGTGACGCCTCTGATCGAGTGTTATCTCCAGCCTTGCATATACAACCTCAACATGTTTCTAACCTTTGATGTGATTTACATTTACGCTAAAAGGTAGTCTGTTACAGAGATAGATGTACCTGCTGTGTAGTTTTCAAGGGGCCTTACTCCTGGCACCAAGCGCATGAAAGAAAAAAATCACCGACAAATTTGTTGATGTGTCTTTCCCAACAGGTCTCATGGCGTGTATCAGGGGCTTGAAGGGCCTTTCCCAACAGGTCTCATGGCGTGTATCAGGGGCGTGTATCAGGGGCTTGAAGGGCATTTCCCAACAGGTCTCATTGCGTGTATCAGGGGCTTGAAGGGCCTTTCCCAACAGGTCTCATGGCGTGTATCAGGGGCTTGAAGGGCCTTTCCCAACAGGTCTCATGGCGTGTATCAGGGACTTGAAGGGCACCACTAAATTTTTATTTACAGCCCAAACGCCCTTGACCTTCATTTCAGACATTTCATACTGGGTTCGTTAAAACGGAAATTACCGAAAATCTGAGTCTTGTGGTGACAATTACGTGTTTTTTGGATCTTTGTGTATTGAATTAAAAAGCGTTCAGCTATGTATGTCTATCTATGAAAAAATATTTGTTATTATTATTGATTTTATTTTTTTAAATAATTTTTAACGGATTAAACAAAAATGTTTATATTAGGGCTGCGGAAATTAATGATTAATTTCTCGATTAATCGTTAAAAGTCTTTAAAGATTAAATTTTTTAACGATTAATCGACCTTATTACTTATTATTGTACTGGAAGTCAAAAAGTAAAATATTTCGGCCGATAAATATATACTAATTTCCGACGATTACACGAACATTTAGGTTTTAAACTAATGACTATTCAAAATGTTGATAAAGTTTATTGTGTCCATTGAGTGAAATCGTTTGCCTAACATGCAATGTTCCCTCTAAGTCTAAGCTTCATTGGTCCATGTGCAAAGTTTTAAAAAAACTCGTGTGCAAAGTTGCACAACGTCCACTTTTTAAATCCCTTATATTAACTTGTTTTGTAAGTTTAAGCGATCGGACTATACGAACATTTGTTTATAATTCTTTCACGTGACAGTTCAGTTCACGCTTTGACGCCGACCGTCGATGTTCACATCCCCTACCGTCCCTGCACCCGGTTTTAAAACCAGGGGAGATAATTCCTTTTCAGTCTGTAAATGTCGCATTTAAACATGATCACTACTTTTAGTTATGTCTCATATATAAGTGATTTATACTCAAAAACTTTGTTTTTACATCTATTTATTGTGCAATATTTTACAAAATTTGCTGCGCGGTGATTCTAAACTTCTGCGTGGCGTCGGTCAAATATCAGCGCAGCTACCATGGTTCTAACATTTCGCTTACATATCACCTGCAAACCATACATCCACTACAGTATCAGAAACTTCAGCCGAGACAATCTAAAACTATGCGAACGATTGTTCAGCTCGGCTGCTAATATTGTCAATTAGACCCGCTCATCACTTATGTCATCACAAATAATGTCAACACACTTGTCTTTTTGCGTAGTTGGTTAAAAGATGACATATAAAGGAGACATTCCAGTGTTATATAGATTTTCAACAAGAACGTATAATAAGTGCTATTAATGACGTCATAAATTTAACTTTTTGCTTTAATCGAAATTAACGATTAATTAATCGTTAATTTTTCAAACGTTAACGATTAAATTTAAATTAATCGTTAACAGCCATAGTCTATATACATATTTAATTTATGGAAAACAACTAATTCAAACTAAATATGTAAAGTAAGGAATTATGGAATCCTCGTGTCAATGAAGTAATTTAAACAATCAAAGAAAACTTTAGGCTTTATAAAATACAACTTTTGCAAATGTAATAAGAATATAAAACTAAAATGACCACCTTACACTGGTCAGACCCATAATAGAATATGTATTTCTGTATGTGACCCATCCATTAAAGAATTAAAGAAAACAGATAAAATAGAACACATTTAAATTTAAAAAAAACAGCAAGATTCTTTGTTGGCGAATATTCTAAATTGACAAGAGTTACATCATTAGTTACATTATTAAACCTAGAAACACTAGAGGATAGAAGAACAAAGAGAAAAGTAGTATAATAATACATAAAGCAATTAAATATAACGTGGAAATAAAACACAAAATAATCTAATGCAAATAAAAAATCTTTTTTTGTACCGCATGCAATAACAAACGTATACAAATTCTCGTTCTTCCCGTCCAGAATTCGGACTTGGTATGGGTTGCCTGAGTAAACCAGGAAAACCAACACTCTATCAACATTTACAGCTCTAATAAAAAAGCAAGAGTAGGCATAGACCATGGATAAGGGGAGGACGGAATAATCTTCTGTATTAAAGGAGCGCCCGTAATAAAAAAAAGTATTGGCACAAAATCTTTCAAGTGAAGTATTATACAGCCAACATGGGACTTCTTAGCAGTGCAAGTACTCAAGGGATCCAACCATTTGGTGCGTTTTTGGGATCTCTGTAAACTTATAACATAGAGGTAAGCAGTCAACTTATAACATAGAGGTAAGCAGTCAACTTATAGCATAGAGGTAAGCAGTCAACTTATAACATAGAGGTAAGCAGTCAAATAGAGGTATGTCAGGGTATGAGAATCACTGCGAATGATTGTTGCGAATGATTGTTGTGAGATTGTTGTGAGCCAGTGTTGGAGTCGGGTCAAGGCGTTGTTTACGGGTATGAACTCCTATCACGGGAATAATGTCTAGTGATGTCTGAGTGAGCTTCTGGTCACACGGGATATTTCAGGGACATGACCAGAGGACACGCCAGGGTCAGTTGAGACCAGTTGGGGGGGTTTATAAGAGAGTAGTCGAGACGAGGGCAGGGGTGAGAGAAAGCTGTGTAGTTCGCGCAGTGTTGTGCGGTCAGACCGGTCAGGATAGACCGGAGAGCTGCAGGGTTGCAGTAAAAGCGAGTTGAGTTTAACGTCGCCCAGAAGCGGTCGGGTCGGACCGAGGGCATGCTTGAGCATACAGCAGTTATATATAGATGTATTTTATGTCAAGGCAAGACAGCCAGTTGTACAGTTGCTTATAGTAGAATAAACATTGCATCGTTACACAGACTTGTGTCATCTCTTGTGTATGTTGTGTGTAGCGGAGAGCAAGGTACAATCCACCTAACATAGAGACTTAACATGGGGGCCCGAATTGTCTCTGGATTGCCTAGCACCGCCAAACACTACGAGAGATGGGACGGAACCACATCAGCACAGCGGTATGTGCGCCTGTACTTTTCAGTACAGCGCCTCTGATACAGACTACTGTATCCATCGTAGGGCATACGTCTTACAACAGCACAACGACGATCAACCAGCGACGAACACGGGCAGACAGGGCAACGATCAACGTATCAGCGGATTTTCTGATAGACGAGGCCTAGCAAGTCCCAGTACGGAACATTACCAGCCAGAAGACCAACTACAAGAGATACCTCGAACCAGAACCAGCAAAACAACGACGTCGGAACCAGACGGTGCCAACTACGAGAGAAAACAATTACAAACTGTACCGGGAGGTCAAGTTGCAGAACCAACCATCCCGCCCCAGCTACAGTGGCACCCTGAGGAGCCGAGACGACCCACAGCACCACAGTTCAAATCGGGACAAGTTCGAGAAGATATTCAAGGTGGAGAAAAACATTACTAAGTGACAAGGAAACTGCAAAAAGTGTGACTTTGTGAACTTCTTACGAATGGATATTTATTGTGTAATGGGACTTTCATTGTATATGGATATTATGTTTGAAATATAACCCACAGTAAGTACGTACTTAATTACTTATAAAATAGTGTTAAATTGGGGAAGTGTGCTATAGCAAGATTGATCTGTTAGATAATATATATAGATATAGCATACCTGTCAGATATAAACGGACAATAAGGGAAGCTAGATTATAAGTAAGTTGTAAGTTATTGTAGAAGTAGAATGGAAACTAGAAGCAGTAGTAAGGGTATAAACATGGACGAGAAATTAGAGTCGTTTAAAAAACAAGGGGAAAAACTCGCACTCAGAGGGGAGGAACTAGACGGATATGTGAGAGAACAATGTAAAGATTTTCAAACACAGGAAAGGTTAAGGGAACAGAGAGATTATGACGACAGACAGAGACAGAAAGACGAACAAAAGGTAAAGGAACAGAGAGAGTATGACGAGAAACAGAGACAGAAAGAAAGGGAGCACGAATTGAAATTGGCAGAAATTAAAAGGAAAGACGTAACTGAACTGGGCATGACAGGCCACTCGAGAGAAAACAAAGACCTTCGACAAATATTAAAAAATTTGCAAAAATTCGACGGGTCCCAAGAACTCGACGAATATGTGGCGACATTCGAACATGTAGTGGCTCAGGCGAAAGTGCCAAAAAGTCAATGGCTGATAGAGCTACAAGTAAGGCTAACGGTTGAGTTACAATCATTCTTAATGACGGAAGACGTTAGGACAAAACTGCATGATTATGACACTGTCAAGCGACTCCTTTTGCAACATGCAGGATTTAATGGGGAGAAGTACAGGGAAGCGTGGAATAGTCTAGCACCGGAGAGTAATAATTTTAGATTATTTCACTCAAAATTGGTTAGAAGTTTAGACAATTGGGTGGCCAGTACAAAAACAGAGAGAACATTTGAGGGGTTGAGGGATTTATTATGTAGAAACAAGTTATTATTGAACATGAATGAAGAGGCTATTAAATGCATCCTAATGAATAATGCCCCCAAATGTGAGGACGTACTGACACAAATTGACCATATAAAGTCGGCAGGACAAGAACAATTAAGTCGGAAAGTCAATACACAGCCACTGGTAGGGGGTGTGGCGGAATATAGGGGTGAATATGGAGGCAAGTCTAGAAGTCGCTCGACGGAGGGCCGAGTAATGGGTACATGCTTTAACTGTGGTCAGAGGGGTCACATAATGGCCAACTGTCGACAGAAATGGGCCAATAATAGGATGCCTGCAAATGCGAAGGGAAATCAGTATAAAAGCTCAGACCAGAAATATAGCTATGGAAATAAGTATCCATGGTACAGCCAGGATAGGTGACTAAGCAAAGATTGCAAACAGGGCCGTACTATACAGAGGCAGGGGTATAAACCTAGAAAAAGGGGGCAGTTTCGCAATACACAATGGGGGGGAAGTATGAGCGATATTTTTAGAAAGTCCACGGGTAGGTTAAATGTCGAAAAATGCTTGTTGTTAGGGAAGGAAGCTTCTCTTCTTAGAGACACCGGCTGTACAATCGTAGGGTGCAGAAAGAGTTTAATACCAAAAAAATACATGACGGATCAGACCCTTACAGTTAAACTTATCGATGGGACAATAAAAACGTTTGAAACTGCTATAGTAGACATTAAAACCCCTTACCTCTGCGGTAGATTTTTGTCCGCCCTTTTTGAAGATCCGGTAACAGATGTGATTTTAGGAAATGTTAGATCAGACGAGGACACACCATTCCATCACGGTAACGTAGTTACCAGGGCCCAGAATAAACGAGATAAAGGGGGAGGACCACAAATGAAAACTGTGATTAGTACAATTCCAAAAATATTTGAACACATCAATTTAGCTGAGGAGCAGGCAAAGGATGGTGGATTAAATAAACTATGGCAAAAAGCTAAAAGTCAGAGGGTGGAAAACACCAAACAAGGAATAATAACGTTTGAAATAAACAATAATATACTATACAGGATATTTATTTCTAAAATAGATAACAGTGTTGAAAAAAAATTGGTGATTCCGAAACCATACCGACGATTAGTCTTAGAAACGGCTCATACAACAGCATTAGCCGGACACATGTCAGTCAGAAGAACCAAATACAGAATTTTTTCTCAGTATTTCTGGCCACGTATGAGCATAGATATCAAGGAATTCATTAAGTCTTGCCCTATTTGCCAAAAAGCACGTCCACCGGGGAGCATAAAACCCATAGAGTTAGGTCAAATGGAAGTGATCGGAACACCATTTCAGAAGGTTGCTATTGATATCGTAGGGCCATTACAATTAAGTGATAATAAGAATAGATATATCCTTACGTTGGTAGATATGGCTACTCGTTGGCCTGAAGCTATTGCACTAAAAAATATAACAACACAAGACGTTTATGAGGCCCTATTAACAATATTCTCTAGAATGGGATTCCCGGAAGAGATCTTGTCAGATAACGGGCCCCAGTTCTCCTCCGATATGTACAAACAGGTGTGTGAATTGTTTAACATAAAATCCAGTCACTCTTCTATTTACCACCCACAGTCTAACGGGATGGTGGAAAGATTAAATGGCACCTTAAAAAGCATGTTAAGAAAAGTGGCAGATGAGGAACCCAACAATTGGGATAGATTTTTGCCGGCAATTTTGTTTGCATATCGGGAAGTTCCGAACGAGACAACGGCAATGTCTCCTTATGAACTCCTCTTCGGGCGGAAAGTGAGAGGACCAATGTCAATTTTAAGGAAAATACTAACAAATGAAAATACGACAGAGGAAGGTAAAACAACATATGAATATATAATAGACCTCAAAAACAGAATAAAATCAGGGTTATATAAAACAGAGGCAATCACGAAAGGAAAGGCAAATAAATATAAACGATATTATGATCAAAGGGCTAGAGAGAAAGATATACAAATTGGTGACAAAGTGCTCGTGTTGAAACCTAAAAAAGGAAATAAACTCGCTCTGTATTCAGAAGGTCCATTCACCGTCACGAGAAAATTATCGAAATTTAATGTAGAGATTGCGAAGGGACATAAGCGTATAGTTTATCACCTCAACAGATTAACAAAATTTGTCGAAAATAACATGGATAACACAGATGCGAACTTATCGGCAGCAGAGAAAAATGAAAAGACAATTAATGGTGCCAGTGCCACAGTGATAGCCGAAGAAGAAGAGGAAGATGTAAATAGTGAAGACATTAAGCAAATTCCGTTAATCAACGTCAAGGTTAATTCAGGCATTGACATTAATAAGGAACTAACGGAGAAACAGAAAAGACAAGTTGACGATATGGTGCAAGAGTACAAAGAAATCATTTCAGATATCCCAGGGAAAACATCGGCGGGTACGCACAAAATAGAATTATTAGACTCTAAGCCCATTAACGTAAAACCTTACGCAATACCTATACATATGATTCAAAGTCTAAAAGAAGAGATTAGTATGATGTTAGAACTAGGTATAATCGAGGAATCACAGTCACCATATTGCTCTCCCTTAGTTTTAATTAAGAAAAAAGATGGATCGATTCGGACTTGCGTGGATTATAGAAAATTGAACGCAATTACAAAAAAAGTAGCAGAAGTTATACCTAACCAGGATAAACTTCTAGAACACATGAATAAAGCCAAATACTTTACGAAACTAGACTTAACAAAGGGATATTGGCAAATACCTCTTGAGGAGAAAAGCAAAGAATACACAGCTTTTCAAGGCCCAGACGGGGCATATCAATATAACTTTATGCCATTCGGATTGGCAACCGCACCGGCAACGTTCAATAAAATTGTTAAGAAATTATTCAAAGGAGTAAAAGAGGTAGTTACTTATTTTGACGATATCTGTGTATACACAGACGACTGGGAGTCACATATACGAGTTACTCGAGAGGTTTTAGAGATTTTGAAAAAGGCAGGGTTCACCATTAAACCATCTAAGTTAGAAATAGGTAAAGAATCAATCGAATTTCTGGGACATAGAATTGGAGCAGGCATCTTAAAACCAGACATGAACAATATAAACAAAGTGTTGGAAATAGAACGACCCAAAAATAAGAGACAAGTAAGGGGACTAGTTGGCCTAATAGCGTATTACAATAAATTTATACCTAATTTTTCAACGATAACAGCCCCATTGACGGACCTTACAAAGAAAGGTAAACCTAATAATATATGTTGGACTAAGGAATGCCAACAAGCATTGGATACAATCCAAAACTATTTAACAAATAACCCCATTTTGGTTCTGCCCGACATTAAGGAACCTTTTATAGTTCGTACAGATGCGTCAACGAAGGGATTGGGGGCATGTTTGATGCAGAAGAGAGACAATATGCTCCACCCGGTTAAATATATTAGTCGTAAACTGGTTGACAGGGAAACTAGATACTCAACAATAGAGAGGGAATGCTTGGCAATAATATGGGGAATTCAGAAATTATCCTACTATTTAATGGGGGCAAGATTTACGCTCCAGTGTGACCACCAAGCGTTAAAATATTTGAACACGACTAAATTTGAAAATTCAAGAGTTTCCAGGTGGTCTTTGATGTTACAGGAATACGATTTCAACGTGGAATACATTAAAGGTGAAGATAACATTATTGCAGATTTTTTATCTCGGCAATAAGCAGATATGGCAGCTGATTGGTTAGATATTTACATCAAAATTCGGTCGGGTTACGGCGACCAGGGGATACAGGGGGACTAATTTAAGTAGAAATTGAGGTCTGAGTCACCTCGGGCCAGTATTATTATTATATGAACATGATTGTAAGGTTTCATAACGATTATGTACTTAGGTTAGTTAGTACTTACGGATGGTTGTAAATAAATATGAGATGGTTGTATTTTCGTGCTGATGTTTTTTATTATAATTTTTGGCTCCGGGTGACCTCGGGCAAAATTTCATTATAAGGAGATGTAATTATTTATATATATATATATTTATGAAATTATGAGATATGATGATAATGATTTTGTTAATGATTATGTGTATTATGATGAATTATGTTGATTACGACTACTAAATGCACATGATTGTTATATAATTGATTGTAATGGGTTAAATACAATCAGGCTGAAATGTCTATAGTCTGGATAAGTAGTTATCCCTATAACATTATCTCATGCTGGAGGTAATCCTGGAATAAATATCTTAAGGAATTTATATGAGGAACCAGTAGAGTCAGTTGGTAAATAGAAAACAATCTAGCGTAAAAATGGTCAATTGTTGGATACTAATATGTGAGGCGTTATGACCAGTAGTAGGTCGAAGGTTGGTTCTTTGAGAATTAAGATAATGATAACGTACGAGTTGCGGGTTAGTGAAGTCGTATAAAGGTACGACCAAGTGGATTTATGCTCTGTGTTGTATATACTAGTGTTTTTTTTCATGCCATGTTGTGTATAAAATTATTTTGAAAGATATTATTTCATTATGTATTATATTATTGTAATTGTAATGTGCAGTGATTCCATGCCCTGACTTTGTTGTATTGTGAGATTCTACCGTAAGTAGAATCTAACGGAAGAGGGGGGATATGTCAGGGTATGAGAATCACTGCGAATGATTGTTGTGAGATTGTTGTGAGCCAGTGTTGGAGTCGGGTCAAGGCGTTGTTTACGGGTATGAACTCCTATCACGGGAATAATGTCTAGTGATGTCTGAGTGAGCTTCTGGTCACACGGGATATTTCAGGGACATGACCAGAGGACACGCCAGGGTCAGTTGAGACCAGTTGGGGGGGTTTATAAGAGAGTAGTCGAGACGAGGGCAGGGGTGAGAGAAAGCTGTGTAGTTCGCGCAGTGTTGTGCGGTCAGACCGGTCAGGATAGACCGGAGAGCTGCAGGGTTGCAGTAAAAGCGAGTTGAGTTTAACGTCGCCCAGAAGCGGTCGGGTCGGACCGAGGGCATGCTTGAGCATACAGCAGTTATATATAGATGTATTTTATGTCAAGGCAAGACAGCCAGTTGTACAGTTGCTTATAGTAGAATAAACATTGCATCGTTACACAGACTTGTGTCATCTCTTGTGTATGTTGTGTGTAGCGGAGAGCAAGGTACAATCCACCTAACATAGAGACTTAACAAGGTAATCAGTCAACTTATAACATAGAGGTAAGCAGTCAACTTATAACATAGAGGTAAGCAGTCAACTTATAGCATAGAGGTAAGCAGTCAACTTATAACATAGAGGTAAGCAGTCAACTTATAGCATAGAGGTAAGCAGTCAACTTATAACATAGAGGTAAGCAGTCAAATAGAGGTAAGCAGTCAACTTATAACATAGAGGTAAGCAGTCAACTTATAACATAGAGGTAAGCAGTCAACTTATAGCATAGAGGTAAGCAGTCAACTTATAACATAGAGGTAAGCAGTCAAATAGAGGTAAGCAGTCAACTTATAACATAGAGGTAAGCAGTCAACTTATAACATAGAGGTAAGCAGTCAACTTATAACATAGAGGTAAGCAGTCAACTTATAACATGGAGGTAAGCAGTCAACTTATAACATAGAGGTAAGCAGTCAACTTATAACATAGAGGTAAGCAGTCAACTTATAACATAGAGGTAAGCAGTCAACTTATAACATAGAGGTAAGCAGTCAACTTATAGCATAGAGGTAAGCAGTCAACTTCGAAGAATTTTGTTCTCTGCTTCAAATGAAATTTTTTCTTCTTGTAGCCTGTTGCCGTTGCAACCAACAGAATAGCCTCCCCAATATTTTCTTCTTGTTGCCTGTTGCCGTTGCAACCAACATAATAACCTCCCAACTCTTTGTCCAACGAGTGAGACGATGATATTACATGTGTATAGACAATACTAACAAATGGTAGCTAGACCCGTCAGGCCGATGCATAATAATAAGTTTGTGCCATGAATGACGTCAAGGCTGTACCATCGTACTATCCAGGAGATGTCGCCAACTTGTCTTACACTGGTGAGTTGCAGTAAATTACCACCTGTCTTTGTTAGGAAAACACAAGCTGCGTCCTTGGGGATTTTGTTCAAGGCTGGGGATAAGTAATGGAGGGAGGATGTCAACTGATGTCATTTTATTTTCTGTAGACGTAGTATCGGAATTATCAGCTGTGAATTCTTTGTGGCGCATTGAGTCGCCATTTATTTGGCCCGCACTTAGCTTCGCTGACCCACTACACCTCTTCTTATTGACGTATAAAGAATATGTATCGAGTTAAAGTTTCAGGACTCGTTAAGTGTCTTATGTTGTAATTTTGAATAAGACAATTTACTATAGTACATCCCCCCCCAAACACCATATAATGACCTTATAGACATTTCCCCACATAAAAAGACAAGGTGTTCAAAATTCGCCATGGTAATGTAACAATGTCGTACTAAATATTCTAAGGGCTGAAACTGTGCTATAATATGTGGAACAGCTGCCACCAGTTATCTCCCCTGATAGTTTTTTTTTCTTCCTTGAAAATTCTTTCTGTAAAAATTCTTTTTTAAAAAAAAATTATATTAGACGTAAATGAAAAAAAAACTTTAAAATGGTGTGGGGTAGAAGAATGAATATAATGATATCAAAGACAAATCAAAACAACAAAGATACAACAACCGCAATTTAATTAAGATTTCAAAACTGAATCACAAAGTAACGTTTGTGGCGAAACCATTTCAGGGTGACTCTGACTTGGTGACAACGGTGTAGTTGAATGACGTCATGTAGGCTATCATGGGGTCAGCCACCACCAACAGCTCCGTCGTCCCGTCCACAGCCTTGGTGCAAGCCGGGTGTCCTGCGGGAATACGAGCAGGTCATTGGTCAGCACCCGACTGGTCATTAGATTTGTAATTTGTTATAGCTCCCATCTTTAAATATACATTAATGAAGCTCAAGATTGCGTGGTTTAAATAGTGTGTTGAGACCTCCGATGTACGATCTCATATACTGACCTGCTGAGGTCAGACCTCCGATGTACCATCTCATATACTGACCTGCTGGAGGTCAGACCTCCGATGTACCATCTCATATACTGACCTGCTGAGGTCAGACCTCCGATGTACCATCTCATATACTGACCTGCTGAGGTCAGACCTCCGATGTACCATCTCATATACTGACCTGCTGGAGGTCAGACCTCCGATGTACCATCTCATTTACTGACCTGCTGGAGGTCAGACCTCCGATGTACCATCTCATATACTGACCTGCTGAGGTCAGACCTCCGATGTACCATCTCATATACTGACCTGCTGGAGGCCAGACCTCCGATGTACCATCTCATATACTGACCTGCTGAGGTCAGACCTCCGATGTACCATCTCATATACTGACCTGCTGGAGGTCAGACCTCCGATGTACCATCTCATTTACTGACCTGCTGGAGGTCAGACCTCCGATGTACCATCTCATATACTGACCTGCTGAGGTCAGACCTCCGATGTACCATCTCATATACTGACCTGCTGAGGTCAGACCTCCGATGTACCATCTCATATACTGACCTGCTGAGGTCAGACCTCCGATGTACCATCTCATATACTGACCTGCTGGAGGTCAGACCTCCTATGTACCATCTCATATACTGACCTGCTGAGGTCAGACCTCCGATGTACCATCTCATATACTGACCTGCTGAGGTCAGACCTCCGATGTACCATCTAATATACTGACCTACTCAGGTCATACTTCAAAGGTACCATCTCATAAACTGACCTGCTGAGGGCAAGTTGAGGAGATTGTTGACACCCCCCGTGACCTCCCTGACCTCTGCCACCATTGTGGCCCAGCCCTCCACCAGGCACAGTGAGTAGGTCAGACTTGGCCTTGACAGTTGAACATAGAGCTTGCCCTGGAATGTTCATGTTACTTGGTCAAGTCTAACAAGGCATTTATAAACCTCTTTTAGCGGGTAATTTTAAATATTAAACTTCATGGTAAAACTTGAAGAAAATGAAGATATCTATAAATAGCTAAGACAGTATTCTGGTTTCTGCGCAACAAATATTCTTTGAAATACCACACATTTGTTTGGTGCGCAAAAATGTGTTGTTAAAATTTAATTATCGGTGTAACAACTGTGCTTTGAATATGGGATGGATCATTAAAGTAATCTAACTCCTACAGCCAATCACTAGCGGAGAAAAATTAAAACTCATTTCCATGTTGAACAAATTTACGCGGACGTTCAAAACGAGTTATTTTTGGTGCACTATTTTTTCCAAGAGTTTATTTTGAGCGGCGCGCGTTGGGATTTGTAGTCAAAAACTTTGTTTATACGGGGCTATTTATTATAACTATTATGTATAGTTTTTTGACGTGATACACATGTATGGGTCGGTCGAGACGGCGGGTCTCTCCAGTAGCGTTTCATTAAAGCCAGTGTTTTCCTACCTGTGGGTAATGCCAGTCTATACGACCCGGAAGTGCAGTCTTTAGGTATCGTGATATTCGTCTGATCATCCGGTCCGCCAAAATGGCTTGGGAAAAAAAATTTAAAATGCGAAGAAATGTTTCAAGAAAAAAATTATCAAGACTTATAGACTTATGGGTGAATAAATTTTATGTTCCTTTAGTTTTATGTTTTATTACATAGGTTAGCGTGCTAATTTGTTTTTTAAAAAATTGTGTGTGTAGAAAGTAGATCTTAGCACAACAAACAAATCTTAATTTCAAAAGTCACTGTCACCACCTTAAAGGGGCTGTCCATTATGTACGTCAAGCTCCGTAAGAAAGTGTGACAGGAGGAGGGGGTCCGGCCATGTGTGACGTCACGGTGTTTTTTTTTATATTTAATTTTTTAATTATTTTGTTAATTTAAAAACATTGTTCGAAAGTGTGACGTACTTAAAGTGGGGGGGGTGGGTGGGGGAATTTGTAACAGTTTTGTGACAAAGGGGGAGAGTTTAAAAATTTTCAAAAATAGCCCCGACGTACTTCATGGACGGCCCCTTTACTTTAAGCTTAGTGAACACACAACTTGGAATATTGATTTAAAAAGAAGCAAAGAACGTTGTAACAACTCGGTTTAAACCAGGTTTTATAAGCCCCAAATGACGGAGGATGTATCTGTAATAAAGCAAGTATTTGGAAAAAAAAACAGTTTCCTACCCATTGGCGTAGCGAGGAGGGGCGGGCGGGGTCAAATGCCCCGGGCGGCACTTTGCCAAGGTCGGAAAATTCCTAGTCGTTAATTAGTGTCTTAAAATGAAATTTTTAAAAGAAAGAGGATTTAAAAAAAAAGAAAATAAAGAAAAGCCACTTAAGAAATTAATAAAAGAAATAAAGGAACTATCCAAAAGCATGTGAACGTTTTACTCCTTATTGGATATAAAGTGTTCTGATACTAATACTTCTGTAATAAAATAGATTTGAAAAAAAAACAGAGGCTATATTAGTATGAGAACGTGACACTGATGGGATAATAAATTAATTGATTCTTAAAATTTGACGGCCGGCCCTGTTGTAAAATTGGGGGGAGGGCGGCAAATTTCTCTTTGTTAATTAGTTCATTGATAAAACGCGAACATAAATTTTAATCAAATAAAAGAAAGGTCAAGATAAAAAAAAAGTTAATCGAAATGAAGAACTATATAAAAATACGAGAGCGGGTCTAATGCCAAAACTTCGAACTCCGTTATAAATCTAAAGTCTTCTGATGCTAATGTTACTGAGCTGTAGGCCTGTCAACGGGTACCCGGGACCCGGGTACCCGTTGCCGTGTGATTACCCGGGTAATAAAATTCCGCTCGGGTACCCGTGAAAATGTGGCTTGAAGGTCTATAGGCTATATTAACCGTAGGCCAAACTTCGGCTCCCGTGCGGCTTTTTTGTGTTTACATTGGGGCTCGCGAAACAATTTATCAAATGAAAATTTTTGTTTCCAAAATATGCTTAGAAGTAGATCTAAGGAGAAATATCTGTCAACGGTCACTACAAACTACAATGTATTTTGATAAATCTTTTTTCTCTCAACGTGAAACAGAAACCGAACAACACAAAAAAGGTATGGTTCTTTAAAAGAATCATATAAAGACAACAAAAGTCCTCTGCCAAAAAAGGATGGACTGCTTAGAGATGAAAGACGCTGTTTGTTAATTAAAAAAAACACCCCTGCTTTCACTAACTTTGCTTTGAAATACGCCGATTGATACTAGCTAATGTTGTTTATCTACCCCTCCCCTCCCTTCACTCCTATAACCCACACCCTTCCATTAGCTTCTACTTCTTGTGTTCATTAACACGTACTGACCTAGAAACACAGATGTTAATAATGAGTACAAGGTCGTCAGTATTTAAATTTAATAAATTAAATAGTTACTAACAGTGTAGGATGGGCAGGAGTCGGCCGTGAGGATGGACTGCACAGAGATGAAAGATGCCGTGTCTGGGTTTTTTTCTCATAAAAACACCCTTGCTTTGAGACTAACTTTGCTTTGAAATAGCCGACAGTGGGAGACCGATTGATACTATCTAATGTCGTTTTTCTACTCTCCCCCATTTCTATCTTCAATCCTATAACCCAGTGCTTCTCAAACTTTTTAGTATGGCGGACCGGCAGGAATTTTTATATTGCACCAGGAACCTGTGCACTATTTTCCCTGTACTTACATGGAAGCGAAATGTATTTTATTTCCTTTTATTTCTTTCATTATTAGCTTATTGTAAAAAATGACAAATTCTATAGGGTTAGTATTATTGGTAGCAATTGGAGGATTATAATTATATTTCTCTCTCCTTTCTTGATAATTCCGCGGACCACCACTTTGAGAAGCACTGCATGCTATAACCCACACTCTTGCATTCGCGTGTGTTTCTTGGGTTCATTAACACGTGTTTGCCTAGCCCAAAAATTGATATACACCTAAAGTTGTCAGCTTTTATGGTTAATAAGATGGTTAAGACGTCGGCCGTGTGGAATCATGCCAAGCGAGTTGACAGTGACACTGCAAAATGCAGCATTGTAATGAAATTGTGTCTGCGAAGGGTGGCAACCCAGTGCGATAAAACGTCATCTGAAAGCTATTCGTAAAATTGATATTGATAAAAAAAAACGCTGACCCACCAATATCAGAAACTTGTTGGTGTCAACAAAAGCAGTACCATTGACCAAAGCACGATCACTTGAAATTTACCGCAGTATAGCATACGTCATCGCCCTTAGCATTGACTACCGACGCCAAGTGGATATTAACATTCAAGGTATGACATTGAACGTTACGTCATTCTGTTGATATTTTGTTTGCATGTTCAGTTTACTCTAGTTTTAGTTTATGAGTATGACGAATGCATTTACAGCAGGAATTGAATAAAAAAAATTAGTGCATTGTAAATTGTAGTTAATTGTAGTGCATTAGTAATAGTATGTTACTGGAAGCAAGCCGTTGGCTACTACTACTGTATGAAATGAGGTGCATGGATGGTGGCTAGGTTCCATTGTATAGCGGTCATGACGGGGAAATTTATACGACGTTTAGAACGGGTAACCCGGGTACCCGTTCGATATTTTCACGGGTACCCGGGCAGCTTTTTTCAACAAAATTGACAGCCCTACTGAGCTGTAAGACAGTCTGACAATAATTTGCTGGTATATATAATTGATTCAAGTTTGATTTTAACGTAAGTGAACTACTGGAAAAAATTGTGGCGTATTTATATAGTTTATTTTAATATTAATGCCTTTTGTTTTGTGGCATAAACAAAAATAATGGAAACAATTGCTTATCTAGTGGAACTAAAACTTGGCACAAATAAATATACATTTTTTTTTGGGGGGGGGGCAAATTCCTCATTGTTAATTAGCTAATTGTTAAAACGTGTAAATAAGTTTTAATAAAAGAAAAGAAAAGCCACGATAAGTAGGCTACTCAATAAGAACTCCACATTAACAAAATTGTTTGCAAATAGAAGCACTCAGAAATTGGATAAAAAAGAATAGTAAAGACTGATAATTAGTTGTTGTAAAAGAGGAAACAACGTGGCAAGAAGTTCTTGTTAGAATATATGACATTATTAAATCCTGACGAAATTGAATGTGACCTTTTGAGGTCACAGACAGGGCAATGCTGTTGAAAATAAAGGCAATATTCTGGAACTAATGCATTAGCTTGCAAAGTACGTTCGAGCAATCCGAGATCACAGTTGGAAAAGGGGTTTGAAAAAACTTGTCATCTAAAATTCAAACTGAGCTCATAGCAATTTTAGAAGATACAGTTCAAGAAAAATCACCTTTCTTCATTAATAAGATAACACATATTAATCCATTGTATTTGATAACTCTTCATATAGTTGACATAAGGATCAAACAAGTCCAGTTGTGTGCATGTAAAGATTGAACATCAAAACGTAAAACGCTGTAAAATCTTTCAAAGATTTCATTTAAGTAAAGTGAATCTGCTTACAACACTTCGGAAATTATTTTGAATAAATGATGATCTTAAAATAATGGACTGCACAGGCTGTGTGTTACTGCTTCTTAAGGTCTGGAAAGTATACCAGAGTTCAATTAAGGCGCAAAAACGTCAAATTTCATGCACAACTCGTTCAAACGGTTAAACCTAATTTGTTAACATGATACTCCAACTGAAACGAATTCTCCAACTATTTCAGTACACTTGAGCGTGTTACGCATTCTTTTCCAAATCCATAAACTGTTGTAAATACCTAATTGCTTCTACAAGCCAGGCATTCAGACTTCAGGATACAAAATAGGGAATCTGCCATGGAGCCATTTTGAGGTTACTTGTAAGCTACAGAACTGAAAGATACAGACAAAAAACTCAACACACGAAAAGACGCAGGAACTTGGCTATTCACAATGAAGTCTTATTATTTTCAAAGTTATATTTAAAAAATGCAATGGCCGAAATTCTTTACAAACGTTTAGTGCTCAACAACAAAATTTCTTAGCAGTGGCTACTCACAGAGAAACTAATGGAAAGGAATACTTTAGGAATGCTTTAATGTGGAGACCTCATCATTTTAATTGAACCTTCCCATTAAAGAACAAGAGAGCAAATTTTGGGTGATCAAAGCAAATATGTATCCATGCTATGTAGAATAACAGTGAAGAAGAAATTTGGTTTCTTTATAAGATGAGATTAGTGTATAAATTCGTGTGATGCTTTGGCAGTTATATAGAATTTAGAAAACAGACACGATTTTCGTACACCAGTTAATCTACTGGACTTGAATTAAAAATTCAAAAATTAAAATCTAATTTGAAGACAAAATCTCAGAGTATTCAAAATATCCCACATGACTTAGTCAGGTAAGGAATATTTTAACCCCATGAATTGAAAACACAATAATGAATTCAATCCTAGGTGGGGTTTTTTAAAGTTTATAAAGATATTTAGACTGGGAGGTACCCTGCCTAAAATAATATAATTAATTCAAACATTGCTTATAACTGTCTTAAGTAATCCAATGTGTTAAAAAACTTCTCTAATATTATTTCAACGAAAAAATTAATGACGATCAATTACGAATACACCAAAATTGTCTTATCTATTGCTGTTTTGGCTATTGAGCATACCATGGCTGAAAACATTGATACATGAAAGATTTAGCCATGATGAAAAAAATAAAACTATAATTTCATGAAAGAAATAAAGCCTTTCTTTTTAACATAAAAATATATAGTGTTATTATCATTACTTTCTAATTATTATTTTTACTCTATAGCGTTAACATATTTTTTGGGGGGGGGCAAATTTGGTTTCTTCCCGGGCGGCATATACCCACGCTACGCTGCTGTTCCTACCTCATAGTCATCAAACTGCATTCATCGAAGAGTGGAACCGACAGATCCACCAGCAACAAACTGACAAGTGCCAGGAGAACGGTCTTCATCTTAACTTGAGCTCAGTGCTACACTTACTGTCAACAAAGGAACAGTAATAACATCGTTCTGTTGTACTCGAATGCCAATAATCGGTGCAACACTCGAACAAAGAGTGTAACATGGTGTAGTCGAATACAAATTAAATGTAACGATCCTCTGTCTTAGATAAGACTGTGGTACTGTCTCTAAGTTTCATGACATTTCTATTGATTTTAAAAATGTTTTTTATTAAAATACATTGCGGACATACACAAACAAACACACACACAAACACAAACACCCACTAAGACACACATATTTATGTTTCACTCGGCATCAATTAAATATAGACTCCACGTTGTCCACGGTGAGTCACAGGGGTGGGGTGGGGGTGGGGGTGCCAATAGGAAACTGCCCGTACCCACGGCGTATTAACACTTGTAAATACATTAGCCTCGTGGTTAAATGTTAAAAAACAAACCCGTAAAAACAAAGTTTTTGACTATAAATCCCTTATATATGAGACATAACTAACAGTATTGATTATTTTCAAACATTTACAGACTGACACCGAGTGATGTCCCTTGTCTTTAATAAATGGGGTGGGATGTGAGGGGGTGTCGGCACGACGGTCGGCGTCAACACGACGGTCGGCGTCAACTCAAACTCACGTGGAAGTGGGAGAAAAAAACAATAACAAACAGTGAATTTGAATTACATACCTCATATAAGGATAAACTAAAAATGCATTAATTTAATTACGGTACGATCGATCGATCTGAAATTTTGATACGATGCATTGTTAGGTGAGTCGGGTCCGTGTGCCAAAATTCAGCTCGATCGAATCACTGGAAGTGGGTCATTTTTTACTTTTCTTTTTCCGCCCGCCCAGCCCATGAGATGATGAGAGAGATGATGAGATGACGACAGACAGAGACGGCCGCGAAGTTAATATAAGGTATTTAATAAAACAAACCCGTAAAAACAAAGTTTTTGACTATAAATCCCTTATATATGAGACATAACTAACAGTATTGATTATTTTCAAACATTTACAGACTGAATCTGTCTTAAGTCAAGTTTGCTTCATAACCCTAGGGGTGGGTGGGTGGGAGGGGGAGAGGGGAAAAGTCTGGTCACCGATTCGCTTGACCGAGCCCAGCGTGACACGTAAAATGTAAACAAAAGCACCCCGTCGCTTCGTTGGGTCGCCTCAATGCGTCAGCTCAAACTTTCACGTGGCAAAAAAACAATAACAAACCGTGAATTTGAATTACATACCTCATATAAGGATAAACTAAAAATGCATTAATTTAATTACGGTACGTTCGATCGATCTGAAATTTTGATACAATGCATTGTTAGGTCAGACGGGTCAGTGTGCCAAATTTCAGCTCGATCGAATTACGGGAAGTGGGTCATTTTCGACTTTTCTTTTTCCGCCCGCCCAGCCCATGAGATGATGAGATGATGAGACGGCCGCGAAGTTAATATAAGGGATTTAAAAATACATTAGCCTGGTGGTAAGTTGTTGTAAATACATTAGCCTCGTGGTTAAATGTTAAAAATACATTAGCCTGGTGGTAAGTTGTTGTAAATACATTAGCCTCGTGGTTAAATGTTAAAAAATACATTAGCCTGGTGGTAAATTGTTGTAAATACATTAGCCTCGTGGTTAAATGTTAAAAAATACATTAGCCTGGTGGTAAATTGTTGTAAATACATTAGCCTCGTGGTTAAATGTTAAAAATGCATTAGCCTGGTGGTAAGTTGTTGTAAATACATTAGCCTCGTGGTTAAATGTTAAAAAATACATTAGCCTGGTGGTAAATTGTTGTAAATACATTAGCCTCGTGGTAAACTGTTGTAAATACATTAGCCTCGTGGTAAACTGTTGTTGATCCATTTGTTGCTCCTGACAGGATGTATACAAGCTATTGTCTTCTCTGCTGTCAACCTACCAATTTTAATTAACTTTATAACGATTGTATGAGCCGATCACACATGACCCTGTAAAAGTGAAGGTGAAGTAGGTGGTTAAAGATAATGTTATAAAAGTTCACGATATCACATATATTAAGACGTTGAACATTAAGTCAGAGATAACGTAATGATACTACGTCACAACTGTCACAAATTCTCTATGGCTGAGGGTTAAATAGCATTACAATATTATTTTCAATTTTTAAAAAAAAGATATTAAAACAAATATTACTGCTATCAAGTTACCTTTAAAAAAAAACTATTACAACATTACGACACTATAAAAATTTAATAAAATATTATAATTTTAAAAAACTGATGACAAATTTATTAGTTTATTATTTATTGAAAACTCAAACGAAAATCTGCTAAACACAAAATCGAAATTCATGAAATATAGTATTTTGATTTTTATAGAATACTAGCAGACCCATCGTGCGTTGCAACGATCTCAGTAAAAATGAATAAATTTAAAGAAACAAATGAGTGGTATGTTTTAAAAATATTCTGCAAAACAATTTTTCAAAGTTTTCATAGCAAATGGATAAATAAATTAATAATTAAATAGCTTACAAAAGAAGAAACGTTATTAAGGGTCCCGGGCCAAAATGAGTGATAATTTAATTTTTAGTGCCATTGTACACAAACTAAATTTCTCAGTATCGTGTAAAATTGAATAGGGAATACAATTATCAACGTTTAGTAAAATAATAATAATTAAAACACAATTGGGGCCCCCAACTCCGAGGGAATGACATTAGGAGTTCAGTGCCCTATAGTAATTTAATATAGGCTCTTAAGTTTGTATATACTAAGTTTGGTCAAAATCCAGTTATTTTCTCATAAGCTAACGCTGAAACTAATTTTATATAGCTAATTATAGGGGGGATGACATTAAAGGGCCATGGGGGCCCATTCGGTGCAAGATGTCAATTTTAAAAAGCTGCTCATTTTAATTCAGTTTCATCATGAATATATTTCTCAAGATCTTTAAAATGTGAATAGGAAAAATATCTTCAACATATACGAAAAAGACATTGGGGGCCCTCGGCCCCGAAGAAATTGACATTAGAAGTTCCTTGCCCTTAAGCGTTTTATTATGGGATACCAAGTTTGTAAATACAAAGTTTTGTTAAGATCCATTCATTTACTTAGTAGCTAACGCATAAAATAAATTTTATATAGCTCATATAAGCAAAAAACGACACTAACGGCCCCAGGGCCCATTCTGTGAAAGACATAAAGTTCAAAACACCTGTTCATTTCAATATGGATAATAATGGATGCATTTATCATTATTTTTCAAGATCGTTAATAAATGAATGTGGAATAAATTCTTAAAAGTTTAAGAAAAAGGGCATTTTGGGGCCCCCAGGCCCGAAGGAATGGTCATTAGGAGTTTATTGCCCTATGGCACTTAAATATTAGCTGTCAAGTTTTTATATACAAAGTTTTGCTACGATCCATCAATTAACATAGTAGCTAACGTTTAAACTAATTTTTAAATCCCTTATATTAACTTCACCGACGTCTCTCTCTCTCTCTCTCTCTCTCTCTCTCTCTCTCTCTCTCTCTGTCTGTCTGTCTGTCTGTCATCATCTCTCTCTGTCTTGGGCGGGCGGAAAAACAAAAGTCGAAAATTACCCATTTTCCGTGATCCGATCTAGCTGAAATTTGGCACACGGACCCGTCTCACATAACAATGCATCGTATCAAAATGTCAGATCGATCGAACGTACCGTAATTAAATTAATGCATTTTTAGTTTATCCTTATATGAGGCATGTAATTCAAACTCACTGTTTGTTATTGTTTTTTTGTCCACGTGAAAGTTCGAGTTGACGCGTTGAGGCGACCCATCGAAGCACCGGCGTGCTTTTGTTTACATTTTACGTGTCACGCTGAGCTCGGTCAAGCGATCGAAGACCAGACTTTTCCCCTCTCCTCCCACCCACCGCCACCCCGCCCCCCCCCCACCCATGGTTATGAAGCAATGTTGAGTTAAGACAGATTCAGTCAGTAAATGTTTGTAGCGTTTGAAAATAATCAATACTGTTAGTTATGCCTCATATATAAGGGATTTATAGTCAAAAACTTTGTTTTTACGGGGTTGTTTTATTATATAGCTCATATTAGAAAAACAGGACATTATGGGTCCCCGGCGCCCCATGAGTGTTAAATTTCAACCAAAAAAAGTAGCCAGTTACCATCCCGGGAGCATACTAAACAGTCTCGAAAAATTTCATGACGATCGGGTGAATGGTTTAGTCAGCTATAAAGGACATGCACACACACACACAGAGTGAGACACGGACAGATTTTTAAATATATAAATGGAAGATAACTTCAAAAAATTGGTGTCAGCTTAAATTAGTGTCTTAGGCGTCACTGGTGGATGGGAGGGGGGTTGTAGCAGATGGCTTTCTGTGACGTCACTGGTGGATTAGAGGGGGGTTGTAGCCGATGGCTTTCTGTGACGTCACTGGTGGATGGGAGGGGGGTTGTAGCCGATGGCTTTCTGTGACGTCACTGGTGGATGGGAGGGGGGTTGTAGCTGATGGCTTTCTGTGACATCACTGGTGGATGGGAGGGGGGTTGTACCCGATGGCTTTCTGTGACGTCACTGTGGATGGGAGGGGGTTTGTAGCTGATGGCTTTCTGTGACGTCACTGGTGGATGGGAGGGGGGTTGTAGCTGATTGCTTTCTGTGATGTCACTTGTGGATGGGAGGGGGGTTGTACCCGATGGCTTTCTGTGACGTCACTGGTGGATGGGAGGGTGTTGTAGCCGATGGCTTTCTGTGACGTCACTGGTGGATGGGAGGGGGGTTGTAGCTGATGGCTTTCTGTGACGTCACTGGTGGATGGGAGGGGGGTTGTACCCGATGGCTTTCTGTGACGTCACTGGTGGATGGGAGGGGGGTTGTAGCCGATGGCGTTCTGTGACGTCACTGGTGGATGGGAGGGGGGTTGTACCCGATGGCTTTCTGTGACGTCACTGTGGATGGGAGGGGGTTTGTAGCTGATGGCTTTCTGTGACGTCACTGGTGGATGGGAGGGGGGTTGTAGCTGATTGCTTTCTGTGATGTCACTTGTGGATGGGAGGGGGGTTGTACCCGATGGCTTTCTGTGACGTCACTGGTGGATGGGAGGGTGTTGTAGCCGATGGCTTTCTGTGACGTCACTGGTGGATGGGAGGGGGGTTGTAGCTGATGGCTTTCTGTGACGTCACTGGTGGATGGGAGGGGAGTTGTACCCGATGGCTTTCTGTGACGTCACTGGTGGATGGGAGGGGGGTTGTAGCCGATGGCGTTCTGTGACGTCACTGGTGGATGGGAGGGGGGTTGTACCCGATGGCTTTCTGTGACGTTACTGGTGGATGGAAGGGGGGTTGTACCCGATGGCTTTCTGTGACGTCACTGGTGGATGGGATGGGGGTTGTAGCCGATGGCTTTCTGTGACGTCACTGGTGGATGGGAGGGGGGTTGTAGCCGATGGCTTTCTGTGACGTCACTGGTGGATGGGAGGGGGGTTGTAGCCAATGGCTTTCTGTGACGTCACTGGTGGATGGGAGGGGGGTTGTAGCCGATGGCTTTCTGTGACGTCACTGGTGGATGGGAGGGGGGTTGTAGCCGATGGCTTTCTGTGACGTCACTGGTGGATGGGAGGTGGGTTGTAGCCGATGGCTTTCTGTGACGGATCGATGGGCCATGAAACGTGAAATGACCACACAAAGACAGGTATTTTGTGGAGATGAAAAAACAAAATTTGCAACGCCTAACAAAAAATAAAATGTTCGACTTTAACATTTATTTATTTAAATTTTTATTTTATTTTTTTTCCTGGATTTGATGTAGTTTTCTGCCGGCAGCATGTGGGCCACTGGCCACAATTAGTCCATTCCTGATCCAGGTGTTTTGATCCTTGGAAGTTTGATTTGCCTGATGCGTGAATTTGGAACTGTAACATCAGTTTCATTCTGGGGAAGGCCTACCCAAACATTTTTTAAAAAACTTCTGTTTAAGGAACGCAACATTTCTTTGATTTTACAATTTACCAATCACACGGCGCTGGGACAGTCAAAGGTCTATTGAGAAATGTATCAACAGTCAAAGGTCTATTGAGCAATGTATCAACAGTCAAAGGTCTATTGAGTAATGTATCAACAGTCAAAGGTCTATTGAGCAATGTATCAACAGTCAAAGGTCTATTGAGCAATGTATCAACAGTCAAAGGTCTATTGAGCAATGTATCAACAGTCAAAGGTCTATTGAGCAATGTATCAACAGTCAAAGGTCTATTGAGCAATATATCAACAGTCAAGGGCCTATTGAGCAATGT
The DNA here is from genome assembly GCA_944989445.1 of Ampullaceana balthica. Lineage (NCBI taxonomy): Eukaryota > Metazoa > Mollusca > Gastropoda > Lymnaeidae > Ampullaceana > Ampullaceana balthica. The sequence goes on from CALYLW010000103.1 coordinate 239,176, forward strand.
ATCAGATAATTTTTGACGATGTCTGTTTGTTTGTTTTTGTTTTTGTTCTGTTTTTGTTTTGTTTCTTGTTGTTGTTTTTGTGTCTAGTGGCTCTGTGAACCTGCTAAGTTCATGTCATCAAGTTTTTGTGTCTAGGCGTGGCTCTGTGAACCTGCTTAGTTCATGTCATCAAGTTTCGCTTATATCAAAACAAGAAATTACAGAGATTGTTTTCTTCATGCCCAGTGAGGCCCAGTCAAGATTAAAACATTCACCGTCCCAAGGTATTGCAAAAAACGGAACAGTATCATGGATTTACACTCGGGTAACTAAAGATTATTGTGTTCAAATGAGTTGTTGGACATTTTTTGTACTCTCAGGGTTTAATGAACATATGTACAATGTATTAGACAGTTTGAGAACCATTGAAGGCACGTTGAAAGTTTCTCAAACTCTTTCATCGAGTGGGACAGTCTTTTGATTGTGGGATCACCAGCATTTGTTGTGATTGTGGTGTTTTAGAGCAGATTTTGTGAAGTGTGAGGTTCACTTCAAAATTTTTTGTAATATAAATTTCATTGGAAAAATCACTTTTCTTAACTTAAAATTTCAGAATTCGCTTGTTCTAAAACTAACGATAATGAGTCGTCTCCATCAACTGTGTGTGTCAGACAAATATGGCAACATTGTTTCCATCACAGACAAATATGGCAACATTGTTTCCATCACAGACAAATATGGCAATATTGTTTCCATCACAGACAAATATGGCAACATTGTTTCCATCACAGACAAATATGGCAACATTGTTTCCATCACAGACAAATATGGCAACATTGTTTCCATCACAGACAAATATGGCAACATTGTTTCCATCACAGACAAATATGGCAACATTGTTTCCATCACAGACAAATATGGCAACATTGTTTCCATCACAGACAAATATGGCAATATTGTTTCCATCACAGACAAATATGGCAACATTGTTTCCATCACAGACAAATATGGCAACATTGTTTCCATCACAGACAAATATGGCAACATTGTTTCCATCACAGACAAATATGGCAACATTGTTTCCATCACAGACAAATATGGCAACATTGTTTCCATCACAGACAAATATGGCAACATTGTTTCCATCAAAGACAAATATGGCAATATTGTTTCCATCACAGACAAATATGGCAACATTGTTTCCATCACAGACAAATATGGCAACATTGTTTCCCATCACAGACAAATATGGCAACATTGTTTCCATCACAGACAAATATGGCAACATTGTTTCAATCACAGACAAATATGGCAACATTGTTTCCATCACAGACAAATATGGCAACATTGTTTCCATCACAGACAAATATGGCAACATTGTTTCCATCACAGACAAATATGGCAACATTGTTTCCATCACAGACAAATATGGCAACATTGTTTCCATCACAGACAAATATGGCAACATTGTTTCCATCACAGACAAATATGGCAACATTGTTTCCATCAAAGACAAATATGGCAATATTGTTTCCATCACAGACAAATATGGCAACATTGTTTCCATCACAGACAAATATGGCAACATTGTTTCCATCACAGACAAATATGGCAATATTGTTTCCATCACAGACAAATATGGCAACATTGTTTCCATCACAGACAAATATGGCAACATTGTTTCCATCACAGACAAATATGGCAACATTGTTTCCATCACAGACAAATATGGCAACATTGTTTCCATCACAGACAAATATGGCAACATTGTTTCCATCACAGACAAATATGGCAACATTGTTTCCATCACAGACAAATATGGCAACATTGTTTCCATCACAGACAAATATGGCAACATTGTTTCCATCACAGACAAATATGGCAACATTGTTTCCATCACAGACAAATATGGCAACATTGTTTCCATCAAAGACAAATATGGCAACATTGCTTCCATCACAGACAAATATGGCAACATTGCTTCCATCACAGACAAATATGGCAACATTGCTTCCATCAAAGACAAATATGGCAACATTGCTTCCATCCAGGCCCGGACTTAACAGACTCAGGGCCCCTAGGCACTTAACCTTCTGGGCCCCCCCCCAAACCACATCGAAGCTATATTGCAAAGTTTGCAATTTAAATTCACTAATACAGAACAAACAATTTTAATTGACTTTAATTAATTACTTTAATAAACATCAGAATAATACAGTCTATGTTACTAAACTTACGTTATTGAATAAAATTTATAGAATTCTACGACGAACTTTCTTCTGTGCAAAAGAACGAATGACGTCATCATAGTCAATTGAATTCATTATTTCTGACTCTATGTACATTACAGAGAGTAAATTGAGCCTGTTTTCTCCTAGGTTTGATCTTAATTAATTCTTTACTCTCTTTAGCGCTGAGAACGACCGTTCTGCTGAGCAGTTTGACGCTGGTGTGCACAACAGTATTCGGAGTGCAATTCCTACGTTGAATAAATGTCCAAAAAGCCTCTTTCCGTTAAGTATTTGTATAGATTCAGTGACGATAACTCCATAACTTCATCATTTGATAACAAATGAGCTTGCAAGTGCAGACACTCGTTTTCCAAAGTCCTATCCAAATCCCCCGGATAAAAAGTTATAAGGTTTCTGGCTCCTTCTAGGATGTCTTTAGATTCCAAAACATGTAGTTTCGTAAGAAAGTCAAACTTTTTACTTAACTCCTAATAAACACATACGCGTCTCCGTAATTCTGTAATTAGTCTATCTATAATGACGTTACAAATGGTACCTCTGAATCTTTCCCTTCCAGAGAATTCGGTCTCGTTTCCTTTTGCTTCGTCGAATTGGACTTTACGCTTACGTTTCCTCTGCATGTCAAATGCATAGCTATTTTCACAGGACTTTTCAATATCATTCTTTGAACTGCGTTTTTCCAGTCGTTGAACCCTTCATTAGCTAGTGACCCCATTTTTCCGAACATCTTACAAGGGGCGCAAAACACGCACCCTTGCTCTTGGAATATATGAGCCAATGTCGAGGTCGTGTTTCACCATTGCTTAATGTTCGGCTAAAAAGTGTTACCTTGTCCGGCGTGAAGCGTCTCTGTTCCGTACTGCGTCCCTCGACACACTGGATCACTTGATCAAAGGTATGCAGGTGAAATCATAGAAGGCCATCTAGTTAAAGGCATTAAAACGAACTTCATTGAAACCTTTGGCATGTCCCCATAAACTACCTGTGACATCTCCCTGGCCTCTGGTCAAGTCAGTCGACATTAAAAATTTGTTGTCCCGGCCCCTGTCAATTATCTGTAATCTGAAACCCAAATCCCGGCTGGGGCGGTGTTGATCGAGTGTTATCTCCAGCCTTGCATATACAACCTCAACATGTTTCTAACCTTTGATGTGATTTACATTTACGCTAAAAGGTAGTCTGTTACAGAGATATATGTACCTGCTGTGTAGTTTTCAAGGGAACTTACTCCTGGCACCAAGCGCATGAAAGAAAAAATCTCTGACAAATTGTTGGTGTGTCTTTCCCAACAGTTCTCATGGCGTGTATCAGGGGCTTGAAGGGCACCACTAAACTTTTATTTACAGCCCAAACGCCCTTGACCTTCATTTCAGAATTTCATACTGGGTTCGTTAAAACGGAAATTACCAAAAATCTGAGTCTTCTGATGACAATCACGTGTTTCTCAGCAACAAGCATTTCATTTGTCTTTGTGGATTGAATTAAAAAGCGTTCAGCTCTGTATGTCGATCCACGAAAAAATGTTTGCTCTAACTATTCTATTTATTTTTTAAAATAATTTTTAGCGGATTAAACAAAAAATGTCTATATACATATTTAATTCATGGAAAACAACTAATTCAAACTAAATATGAAAAGTAAGGAATCAATTAATCCTCATGTCAATGAAGTAATTTCAACAATAAATAAAACAAACCCGTAAAAACAAAGTTTTTGACTATAAATCCCTTATATATGAGACATAACTAACAGTATTGATTATTTTCAAACATTTACAGACTGAATCTGTCTTAACTCAACTTTGCATCATAACCCTAGTGGGGGGAGGGGTGGGTGGGGGGAGAGGGGAAAAGTCTGGTCACCGATTCGCTTGACCGAGCTCAGAGTGACACATAAAATGTAAACAAAAGCGCCCGTCGCTTCGTTGGGTCGCCTCAATGCGTCAGCTCAAAATTTCACGTGGCAAAAAAACAATAACAAACCGTGAATTAAAATTACATACCTCATATAAGGATAAACTAAAAATGCATTAATTTAATTATGGTATGTTCGATCGATCTGAAATTTTGATACGATGCATTGTTAGGTCAGACAGGGTCTGTGTGCCAAATTTCAGTTCGATCGGATCATGGGAAGTGGGTCATTTTTGACTTCTGTTTTTCCGCCCGCCGAGCCCAAGACAGAGAGAGAGAGAGACGGCCGCGAAGTTAATATAAGGGATTTAATAAAACAAACCCGTAAAAACAAAGTTTTTGACTATAAATCCCTTATATATGAGACATAACTAACAGTAGTGATTATTTTCAAAACATTTACAGACTGACACCGAGTGATGTCCCTTGTCTTTAATAAATGGGGGTGGGATGTGAGGGGGTGTCGGCACGACGGTCGTCGTCAACACGACGGTCGGCGTCAACTCAAACTCACGTCGAACTAAGATTAAAAAAAAATAAAAACAGTGAATTTTGAATTACATACCTCATATAAGGATAAACTAAAAATGCATTAATTTAATTACGGTACGTTCGATCGATCTGAAATTTTGATACGATGCATTGTTAGGTCAGACGGGTCCGTGTGCCAAATTTCAGTTCGATCGGATCATGGGAAGTGGGTCATTTTTGACTTCTGTTTTTCCGCCCGCCGCCCGAGCCCAAGACAGAGACGGCCGCGAAGTTAATATAAGGGATTTAATAAAACAAACCCGTAAAAACAAAGTTTTTGACTATAAATCCCTTATATATGAGACATAACTAACAGTATTGATTATTTTCAAACATTTACAGACTGACACCGAGTGATGTCCCTTGTCTTTAATAAATGGGGGTGGGATGTGAGGGGGTGTCGGCACGACGGTCGGCGTCAACACGACGGTCGGCGTCAACTCAAACTCACGTGGAAGTGGGAAAAAAAACAATAACAAACAGTGAATTTTGAATTACATACCTCATATAAGGATAAACTAAAAATGCATTAATTTAATTACGGTACGTTCGATCGATCTGAAATTTTGATACGATGCATTGTTAGGTTCGACGGGTCCGTGTGCCAAATTTCAGTTTGATCGGATCATGGGAAGTGGGTCATTTTTGACTTCTGTTTTTCCGCCCGCCGAGCCCGCCGAGCCCAAGACAGAGACAGAGAGAGAGAGAGAGACGCCGGTGAAGTTAATATAAGGGATTTAAATAAAACAAACCCGTAAAAACAAAGTTTTTGACTATAAATCCCTTATATATGAGACATAACTAACAGTATTGATTATTTTCAAACATTTACAGACTGACACCGAGTGATGTCCCTTGTCTTTAATAAATGGGGGTGGGATGCGAGGGGGTGTCGGCACGACGGTCGGCGTCAACACGACGGTCGGCGTCAACTCAAACTCACGTGGAACTGGGCAGAAAAAAAACAATAACAAACAGTGAATTTTGAATTACATACCTCATATAAGGATAAACTAAAAATGCTCTAATTTAATTACGGTACGTTCGATCGATCTGAAATTTTGATACCATGCATTGTTAGGTTAGACGGGTCCGTGTGCCAAATTTCAGTTTGATCGGATCATGGGAAGTGGGTCATTTTTGACTTCTGTTTTTCCGCCCGCCCGCCCGCCCGCCGAGCCCAAGACAGAGAGAGAGAGACGGCCGCGAAGTTAATATAAGGGATTTAAAAACAACTTTAGGCTATATAATTTTTTTTCAAAACGTAATTAAACAATATAATTTGCAATTGTCACGCAAGTAGTGTCTGTCAGTCAGTCCTGACGCTACTAATTTTAGAAAGCAGGGAAAACCAAATTCACCAAAGCATCAAAAGGTGTGCAAATTAAATATGCACTGTAAAAAAAATATTATATGACGTCATTGTTTTCGCTCATATTTTAATGTTGGAAAAGGGATCAATGTAATAAAAGGATTTGATTATGGTTAATTATAAAATCAAAAGTTAAAGGGGGCGCCGTATAACCCCTATTATAAAATACTTTGTGTACATTCCAGAAAGTTTAATATTTCTTATTTATCAAACAAGGACAAGTTAGTTGGGCTTTTGAAAAAGGTCGGCGCCGTAGGCACCCTAAAAAAAGTTCATTTTTTAATGAAATAAATAGATTTCAGCTGAAAACTTCCGTCATTTTGGACGGGTGTACGCTAGTAACAATATATAATTTGCAATTGTCACGCAAACCAAATTACTGCACCAAAGCATCAGAAAGTTTAATATTTCGTATTTATCCAACAAGGACAAGTTAGTTGGGCTTTTGAAAAAGGTCGGCGCCGTAGGCGCCCTAAAAAGTGCATTTTTTATAAAATAAATAGATTTCAGCTGAAAACTTCCGTCATTTTTGACGGGTGATACGCTAGTAAGAATATAAAACTAAAAGACTACCTTACACTGGTCAGACCCATAATAGAATATGTATTTTCTGTATGGGACCCATCCATTAAAGAAAACAGATAAAATAGAATAAATTTTTTAAAAAAACAGCAAGATTATTTGTTGGTGAATATTCTAAATTAACAAGAGTAACATCATTAGTTACATTATTAAACCTAGAAACACTAGAGGATAGAAGAACAAAGAGAAAAGTAATAATAATACATAAAGCAATTAAATCTAACTTGGAAATAAAACACAAAAATAATCTAATACAACAGATAGAAATAGGGATAAAAACCTTTTCTTGTACCGCATGCAATAACAAACTTATACAAATTCTCGTTCTTCCCGTCCAGAATTCGGACTTGGAATGGGTTCCCTGAGGAAACCAGGAAAACCAACACTCTAGCAACATTTACAGCTCTAATAAAAAAGCAAGCCTAGTCATGAACCATGGATAAGGGGAGGACGGAATAATCTTCTGTATTAAAGGAGCGCCCGTAATAAAAAGTATTGGCACACAATCTTTCAAGTGAAGTATTATACAGCCAACATGGGACTTCTTAGCGGTGTTTTTTATTGCAAGTACTAAAAGAATCCAACCATTTGGTGAGTCTTTGGGATCTCTGTAAACTTATAACATAGAGGTAAGCAGTTAACTTCGAAGAATTTTGTTCTCCCAAAAAAAAGATATTTAAGTTGTTCCAAATTCCAGCACTGAGTTTAGTTCATTAAACATGTCCCTCCTGTGTCGGGTCAGGACAGTCGGGTCAGGACAGTCGGGTCAAGACAACAGGGTCAGGACAGTCGGGTCAGGACAGCAGGGTAGGGACAGTCAGGCCCTTTACGTGGTCACTGAGATTGCCCCCCCCCCAACACCATATAATGACCTTATAGACATTGTCTCACATAAAAAGACAAGGTTTCAAAATTCGCCATGGTAATGTAACAACAATGTCGTTCTAAATATTCTAAGGGCTACAACTGTGCTATAATATGTGGAACAGCTGCCGCCAGTTATCTCCCCTGATAATCTTCCTTGAAAATTATTTCTGTAAAAATACTTTTAAAAAAATATATTAGACTTAAATGAAAAAATCAACTTTAAAATGGTGTTAGGTAGAAGAATGAATATAATGATATCAAAGACAAATCAAAACAACAAAGATACAACAACCGCAATTTAATTAAGATTTCAAGACTGAATCACAAAGTAATGTTTTGTGGCGAAACCATTTCAGGGTGACTATGACTTGGTGACAACGGTGTAGTTGAATGACGTCATGTAGGCCAGCATGGGGTCAGCCAACACCAACAGCTCCGTCGTCCCGTCCACTGCCTTGGTGCAAGCCGGGTGTCCTGCGGGAATACGAGCAGGTCATTGGTCAGCACCTGACTGGTCACAAGATTTGTAATTTGTTATAGCTCCCACCTTTAAATATACATTAATGAAGCTCAAAATCGCGTGGTTTAAATAGTGTCTTCAGACCTTTGATGTACCATCTCATATACTAACCTGCTGAGGTCAGACCTCCGATGTACCATCTCATATACTGACCTGCTGAGGTCAGACCTCCGATGTACGATCTCATATACTGACCTGCTGAGGTCAGACCTCCGATGTACCATCTCATATACTGACCTGCTGAGGTCAGACCTACGATGTACCATCTAATGTACTGACCTGCTGAGGTCACACTTCAAAGGTACCATCTCATATACTGACCTGCTGAGGTCACACTTCAAATGTACCATCTCATATACTGACCTGCTGAGGTCAGACCTACGATGTACCATCTAATATACTGACCTGCTGAGGTCACACTTCAAAGGTACCATCTCATATACTGACCTGCTGAGGTCAGACCTACGATGTACCATCTAATATACTGACCTGCTGAGGTCACACTTCAAAGGTACCATCTCATAAACTGACCTGCTGAGGGCAAGTTTAGGAGATTGTTGACACCCCCCGTGACCTCCCTGACCTCTGCCACCATTGTGGCCCAGCCCTCCACCAGGCACAGTGAGTAGGTCAGACTTGGCCTTGACTGTTGAACATGGAGCTTGCCCTGGAATGTTCATAGTACTTGGTTAAGTCTAACAAGGCATTCATGAACCTCTTTTTGCGGGTACTTTTAAATATTAAACTTTATGGTAAAACGAGCAACAAAGCCCGTCCAAGGTCGTTCCGCCACCGTTCGGTGGCATGTTGTAACTCCCTTCCAACAGCCGTCTCGACCGGCATACATGTGCATCACGTCAAAAATACTATTCATAATAGTTAAAATAAATCACTCGTAAAATCAGAGCTTTTTGCTATAAATCCCAACGCGAATAACTCAAAATAAAGTCTTGGAAGAAATACTGCACCAAAAATAACTCGTTTTGAACGTCCGCGTAAATGGCGTAAACGTGTTAAATATGATTGGCTGTAGGAGTCATATGTGTTTGAGGGACCAATCGCTATAGATGACGGGACAGAACGGACAGAACATTGCCTTTTATTATATAGGATTTGAAGAGAATGAAAATATCTAAAAATAACTAAGACAGTATTCCGATTTCTGCGCAACAAATATTCTTTGAAATACCACACATTTGTTTGGTGCGCAAAAATTTGTTGTTAAAATTTAATTATCTTTGTAACAACAGTGCGTTGAACATGGGATTCATGGGATGGATCATTAAAATAATCTAACTCCTACAGCCAATCACTAGCGGATAAAAATTAAAACTCATTTCCATACTGAACAAATTTACGCGGACGTTCAAAACGAGTTATTTTTGGTGCACTATTTTTTCCAAGACTTTATTTTGAGCAATGCGCGTTGGGATTTGTAGTCAAAAACTTTGTTTTTACGGGCTATTTATTATAACAATAATGAATAGTATTTTTTGACGTGATACACAAGTATGGCTGCTCGAGACGGCGGGTCTCTCGACAAACCGCTGTGGAGGGGAGGTAGGGTCTCTCGACAAACCGCAGTGGTAGGGAGGTAGGGTCTCTGGACAGATCGTGCGTGGGGGGAGGGTCTCTGGACAGACCATGGTGTGGGGGGGAGGTAGGGTTTCTGTACAGACCGCGGTGGGGAGGGAGGAGATTGGGTCTCTGGACAGACGGCAGTGTTGGGGGGAGGGGTAGGGTCTCTGGACAAAGCCTATGGTTGAAACGACAACTAGTTTCATTTTCATTTTGGAGTCAGTTGATGAGGATGTTGTGATGTCCTACCATGAACTTCACAGGTCACCCTACACTTATTCTTTTCCTTGGACGGGCTTTGTAGCTAGTTTAATAATAAAGTCGAGGATCATGGAAGATTTAGCTTCTCATAAAATACTCTACTTGTAAGCTTATAAATTCAAGTAGCTTTATGAGAATGGAAATAATGGACTTATTGTACTTATGTCAGGGAGTAATTATAATTAAGAAAACTTATATTATGTTGTTTTTTTTTATATTTACTGATCCCTAACAACAGTTGTTTAATCCGTGGAAACATTTTAATTTAAAGTAAGATGTGTTTTTATCAATACAACGTCTGCGATATATTTATACACATGTCACCTAAAGGTTTCATTTAATCTATTTTCATATAAAGGAACATGTCATATGAAGGTACATTTATACACATGGCATATAAAGGTACATTTATACTATTGTCATATAAAGGAACATTTATACACATGTTATATAAAGGTACATTTATACACATGTCATATAAAGACACATTTATACACATGTCATATAAAGTAAATTTATACACATGTTATTTAAAAGTAAATTTATACACATGCCATATAAAGGCACATTTATACACATGTCATGCATATAAAAGTACATTTATACATATGTCATATAAAAGTAATTTAAAGAGTCAATTTTGTGGTCTTCAGACTAATTATTACTTGAAGTCTTTTGTTATAATTTCTTTTTAAATAATAAAACAAGTAATAAATAAAATTATTGCACTTTCTGTCTCCGGTAGTGTTTCATTTTAGCCAGTGTTTCCTACCTGTGGGTAATGCCAGTCTATACGACCGGAAGTGCAGTTTTTAGGTATCGTGATATTCATCTGAGCATCCGGTCCACCAAAATGGCTGGGGAATTTAAAATGCGAAGAAATGTTTCAAGAAAAAATTTATTAAGACTTAATAATAATAAAAATATTTGATAATTTATAGCGCTGTATCCCAGTGGGGAACCGGGCTCACAGCGCTTTACATGGAGATCTTAACATACATATAATAATTAAATAATCATTCATACCATAATAGAACATAAAGGACAGTACATTACACATAAGCTACGCTAATCATTAAAACAAGTGTTGTTTCATTAATTTTGTAAATACATTTTGAAAAGATTCGTCTTAAGTGCAGTCTTGAAGGACTTGGTAGTTGGAATACTACGGATGTATAATGGTAGAGAATTCCATTGTTTGGCTGCACAAAAAGAGAATGACCTTTCGCCAAAAGTTTTAGTTCATGTCTTAGGAACACAGAGAATTCGTGTGTCTGCAGAAGAGCGTAGCTGACGACTGGGTGAGTAGACCGACAGAAGTTCAGTAAGATAGGCAGGAGATGAGTCAGAAAAGAAGTTGTGACAGCGAACAGACAGTTTGTAATAAATTCGAGCTTGTATAGGTAGCCAATGAAGTGAGTAGAGTAGCGGAGTAACATGGTCATGTTTTTTTTGCCTTAAGAACTAGACTTATAGATTTATGGGTGAATGAATTTTATGTACATTTAGTTTTATGTTTTGTTACTTAGGTTAGCGTGCTAATTTTTTTGTAGAAAGTAGATCTTAGCACAACAAACAAAACTTAAATTCAAAAGTCACTGTCGACCACCTTAAAGGGGCCGGTTATTAAGTACGTCAACCTCCAGGAGGGTGTGAAAGAAAGTGTGAAAGTTTGTGACAGGTGGAAGGGGGGGGGTCCGGCCATGTGTGACGTCGCGGTGTTTTATTTTAAATTTTAATTATTTCGTTAATAAAAAAAAAGTGTTCCAAAGTGTGACGTACTTAACGGAGGGTGTCCAAGATGTATGACAGTTTGTGACAAGGGGGAAAGGGGGGGGGTAAAAAAAATTCAAAAAATTGCGTGACGTACTTTATGGACAGGCCCTTACTTTAAGCGTAGTGAACACACAACTTGGAATATTGATTAAAAGAAGCTAAGAGCATTGTAAGAACTCAGTTAACCAGGTTTTATAAACCCAAATGACGGAGTATGTATCTGTATAAAGCAATTCTTTGGAAAAACCTATTCCTACCTCATAGTCACCAAACTGCATCCATCGAAGAGTGGAACAGACAGATCCACCAGCAACAAACTGATAAGTGCCAGGAGAGCGGTCTTCATCTTAACTTGAGCTCAGTGATACACTTACTGTCAACAAAGGAACAGTAATGACATACGTGCCGTTGTACTCGAGTGCCAATAATCGGTGCAGCACTCGAGGAAAGAGTGTAACATGGTGTAGTCGAATACAAATTAAATGTAACGATCCTCTGCTTTAGATAAAACTGTCGTACGCTAAGTTTCATGACATTTCTATTGATTTTTAAATGTTTTTATTAAAATACATTGCGCACACACACAAACAAACACACAAACACCCACTAACACACATACCCACTAAGACACACATATTTATGTTTCACTCGGCATCAATTAAATATGGACTCCACGTTGTCTACGGTGAGTCACAGAGGGGGGGGGCAATAGGAAACTGCCCGTGCCCGTACCCACGGCGTATTAAAACTTGTAAATACATTAGCCTCGTGGTTAAATCTTGTAAATACATTAGCCTCGTGGTAAATTGTTGCAAATACATAAGCCTCGTGGTTAACTGGTTTAAATACATTAGCCTCGTGGTTAAATCTTGTAAATACATTAGCCTCGTGGTAAATTGTTGCAAATACATTAGCCTCGTGGTTAACTGGTTTAAATACATTAGCCTCGTGGTTAAATCTTGTAAATACATTAGCCTCGTGGTAAATTGTTGCAAATACATTAGCCTCGTGGTTAACTGGTTTAAATACATTAGCCTCGTGGTTAAATCTTGTAAATACATTAGCCTCGTGGTAAATTGTTGCAAATACATTAGCCTCGTGGTTAACTGGTTTAAATACATTAGCCTCGTGGTAAATTGTTGTTGATACATTTATTGTTGCTAACAGGATGTATCCCAGCTGCTGTCTGCTGTCAAGCTATCAATTTTTAATTAATTTTGACGATCACACATGACCCTGTAAACGTGCACTTGAAGTAGAATATGGTTAAAGGTAATGTTATAAAAGTTCACGATATCACATATTATATTAAGACGTTGAACATTAAGTCATAGACAACGTAATGGTGCTACGTCACATCTTCTCTGGGGCTGGTCTTAAAATAGCATTAAAAATATTCTTTTCCATTTAGATATTCAAACAAATATTCCTGCTGTCAATACACCATCCACAAAAAAACTATTAAAACACTACGGCACTTTAATAATTTTATAAAAATAATATAATGTAAATAAAACTGATTACAAACTTTGTAATTTATTACTTATTGAAAACTCAAACGAAAATCTGCTAATCACAAAATCGAAATTCATCAATTATAGTATTTTGAATTTTATAAAATATAGAGGACAAGATACGACCCGCGGTGTAGCATACGCCGCAGACTTGCTCATCATAGATAGTGCAAAGAACGTGGGGGGGGGGTGAGAGAACGGACACAAACGGCAGCACGAAGTAATGGGAAAAAGGCGAGTAAACGTGGGGTCATGCGCACCGCGGTTGTTGTTACCTGCCCCCACCCCTTAATACCATCCGTTGCCAACCATAAACTGTGATTGGCCGGCCCAAGCGAGGGTTAGTCATGTTCGCAAAAAAAAAGGGGGGGGGAGAACGGGCAGAAACAAACCATTTAAAAAAAAATAATAATTTCCCACTGGGGTTTCAACCCAGGACTTTCCGAGTGCAAGGCGGACGTGATGTCCACTACACTACGAATCATATGTTATTCTTTGAAGGAACAACGCAAGTGAACGCAACAAGCATTGTTGCCCCTCCCCCTTTTTTTCTTTTCATACCACTTCGCTTGCCAACTATGATCGGTCGACCCCAGCGAGGGTCATTCGTCATGCTCATTTGCACATACTCGCATTGGTGAATTATATAAATAGATAACTTCCAAAATTGTGGTCAGCTTAAATTAGTTTATTAGGCGTCACTGGTGGATAGGAGGGGTGTTGTATCCAATGGCTTTCTGTGACGTCACTGGTGGATAGGAGGGGTGTTGTATCCAATGGCTTTCTCTGACATCACTGGTGGATAGGAGGGGTGTTGTATCCAATGGCTTTCTCTGACATCACTGGTGGATAGGAGGGTTGTTGTATCCAATGGCTTTCTCTGACATCACTTGTGGATAGGAGGGGTGTTGTATCCAATGGCTTTCTCCGACATCACTTGTGGATAGGAGGGGTGTTGTATCCAATGGCTTTCTCTGACGTCACGTGTGGATGGGAGGGGTGTTGTATCCAATGGCTTTCTCTGACGTCACTTGTGGATAGGAGGGGTGTTGTATCCAATGGCTTTCTCTGACGTCACTTGTGGATGGGAGGGGTGTTGTATCCAATGGCTTTCTCTGATGTCACTGGTGGATAGGAGGGGTGTTGTATCCAATGGCTTTCTCTGACGTCACTGGTGGATGGGAGGGGTGTTGTATCCAATGGCTTTCTCTGACGTCACTGGTGGATGGGAGGGGTGTTGTATCCAATGGCTTTCTCTGACGTCACTGGTGGATGGGAGGGGTGTTGTATCCAATGGCTTTCTCTGACGTCACTTGTGGATGGGAGGGGTGTTGTATCCAGTGGCTTTCTCTGACGTCACTTGTGGATGGGAGGGGTGTTGTATCCAATGGCTTTCTCTGACGTCACTGGTGGATAGGAGGGGTGTTGCATCCAATGGCTTTGTGTGACGTCACTGGTGGATAGGAGGGGTGTTATATCCAATGTCTTTCTCTTACGTCACTGGTGGATAGGAGGGGTGTTGTATCCGATGGCTTTCTCTGACGTCACTTGTGGATATATTTTTTTTTGGGGGGGGGAGTTGCAGCCGATGGCTTTCTGTGACGTCACTGGTGGGTGGGGATAGTTTAGTAACCAACAGTTGTGTGTGCCTGAGTTGCTCTGTACACCCCCCCCCCAAACCTGCACTTACTGTACAAGAACAACACGTCCTGCCAGACAAATTTCACAAGCAATCTGCGCACTTACTGCCAAGTAGGTTAGAAAGGATAACAAAATAAGATGATTAACAAGGTAGTGGTGATTAGCATACACCATCTGACAAATTTAATTGATTAAAAAAGAAATACATAGCAAAAGTTAAGTCCTGATCCAATGTCATTTGGGCCTTTCTACGTAGTTATTTTTTTAAAAAGTGTTAAGTTGATTATAGTTTGTAAACCCTAGGAAGATAACATAAAATCCTTATATATCTTATTGCGTGACGTATAAAGTGTAAGACAAGTGTAAGACTGTAATGGCGAGTGATATGAATGTACTACATTCAAAGATTTACTTACTGATTGACAACATCAGGATGTGCAAATGTTAAATGACGTTTATTTATGTTTGGATTTTTCAGCTGGGCACACACATTTAAGAAATACCTTGTCTTTTTGCACACCTGGACCCCAACAAACCGACTTTTCCTTCTCACACACCTGGTCTATGGAGGAAGCCTTATGGGCCATGTGGTCTATGGGGGTCATTTAAAATTGAAATATGAACACAACGCGTTTTAAACAATGTTTGAGTGTAGAGAAGTCTACCCTGGCCACCTTACGGAGTTTTCCACAGTTGAATTCGTTTCCCGAACCAGAACTTAAGATGGCCGACGCGTTATGCAAGCCATGTGCTCATGAAAATATCGTATGACATCACCCCACCCCCCCCCCACCACTTCCACAGATGGACCTGGTCGCAGTGCAATAACCGACGCTTAAGAAGGATTTCAACTCTGTTGTTTGTTGGGAAACGTTTGGTGGTAAGAGGGTATCAATTCTTATTTACTATGACTGTAAACCAAAGGCTTTAACTTATTTTTTATTTTATTGATTAATGATTGCTAACCCTTTAAGGTTTGTTTATTTTCTACAACGTTCTGTGCAATATTGCAATCATGATAATTTAAGTAGAAAAACAATATTAAAAGAGCAATAAATAATATCTCTGTCATGGCAATGACATAGAGACTTAAATAATTTTTAAAAAACAGTTGAATGTTAAAGAATATGATGATTTTTTTTTCATCGTAATTCATTTTACAAGGACATTCAAATATGGATGTATGATATCATACTAGTTAAACTTCATTCATTTAGTTACGAATCATATAAAGTGTGCAACATCTTATTAGTGTAATTTATTTTATTTTTTTTATTTTTTTATTTATTTTTTTACTTTTAATTTTGGGAATAATATTTAGATCTAGAACTAAACTATCATTGTTTGAAAAATTTTGGACGTAATGAAAAAAAATAGTTCTGGTGCAAAGTCAAACTATTTTTTTTTATAATTTCTTACGTCAATCAATAACTCTATTAATGAATTAAATTGACTGATTGCAAATTAACTAGTAAGAAATGTGAAAAAGATAAATAAACAAGTAGCTTTTTAAAAAATAAACTTTGAAAATTGTTTATTTTATTTTAAAAGTGTACTAAAAATCATACCTGTTTATTAAATCCTTTATATTAACCCTTGGCGTCTGCTTGATTGCTGGATTATTGGCCGAAAAAAATATGGATTGATTTTTAACCCACTTTCCCGTATGCTAGCGAGCCGAAATTTTGCAGGCAGACTCGTGCTGACGATAAAAATGATCTATCACAATTTCAGATTGATCAAATGTATTGTAATTAAAATATTGAAGTTTTAGATTATCTCTATATATCTCTGTGTTGCATGTTTATTTTTGTGCTATAGTGTCGCGGTGCGTATTATATTGAACAACATTTTAAATATTTTCCTGTCGCGCGGTGCAGTGCGTATTAAAGTATTGATACTTTTTAAAAATATATTCCCGATCTGTTAATGTTTATTCCAATATGTCACACGGTGCACAGTATATTAAACACTAGTGTATTACCCGTCAAAAATGACGGAAGTTTTCAAAATAAATACATTTCATCTGAAATCTATTTATTTTGAAAAATACACATCAGAATAAAAAATAATAAAATACAGAACTTTCATTTATTTTATTTATTTTTATTTTATTCATTTATTTTCATATTGAACAATTTTATGCGAACGTTCGAAAAGAGTTATTTTCTGGTGCAGTAATTTGGTGCGCTGTTTTCTAAAATTAGTAGCGTCACGGACAGACAGACGGGACATACAAACGTGACATACATTGCAAATTATGTATATTGATGTTTTTATAACCCTTTCCCTGTGATCAAATCGAGCTGAAATTTAGCAGGCAACTTGTAGTAGTTTTTTTTAACTATAAATCTATGTATATAAAAATAAAAGTATGTATGTATGTATGTATGCATGTCTTTTATAGCTGACTAAACCATACATCCGGTCGCCATGAAACTTTTGGAAACTTTTGAGTACGCTCCCGGGATGGTAATAAAATTTAACACTCATGGGGCGCCGGGGGGCCCATAATGTGATTTTTTTCTAATATAAGTTGTATAAACATTAGTTTGCACAGCTTACTGATAGGACGAAAATCAATGTGTACCAGGCCTGCGTGCTCAGCACACTCCTCTATGGCAGCGAGTGCTGGATGACCTATGCCAAACAAACAAAGCAACTCAACAACTTCCACTTACAATGCTTGCGCAGGATTCTGCACATCAAGTGGCAGGATAAGATCACGAATGTCGAGGTACTCAGAAGGAGTCATATGCTGAGCATGCACTCAATCCTGAGTGAGAGGCGCCTGCGGTGGTTGGGACATGTCCGCAGGATGAGCCCGGAGCGCATTCCAAGAGCCTTGCTTTACGGCGAGCTGGCAACTGGTATGCGGAAGAGAGGACGCCCCTGCTTGCGCTTCAAGGATGTCTGCAAGAAAGACATGACTCTGGCACAGATTGACCATAAAACGTTGGAGACCATTGCTGTGGAGCGCACCTCCTGGCGGGCAAAAGTGCGCGAGGGCATTCAAGTCGCGGAAGCTTCCCTTACAGCCAGGAGCGAGGAGAAAAGGGCCAGGAGAAAGGGGGGTAGAGGAGCAGGAGGAAACGCCATCATCCCATGAGGATGGACGGATGCCATTAAAAAACATTAGTTTAAGCGTTAGCTATTGGGTAAATCCAATAAGTGTTGGCGCAAAAACGTGAATTCGTCTGGGCTGTTTCTGGCATTTCTGAGACATTGTAATGTATCAGGTCCAGGGGCAGCTATATAGGCATGTAAAAGCATTCAATCTGCTGCCGATAAGGGAGATATCAAAAAATGTACGAAGGCATAAAAAAGGCAAATTGACCCACAATATCAAAGTCAGCTCCAATTACGTCAAAGTCAGGTATGATGATTACAGAACGAGACCAGCAGTTGCGGCACTGGACTGAGCATTTTCTAGAACTAAATGCAACACAGAATGTAGTAAATGACTCTGCACGCCTGCAAATTTTGGCACAAAATGTCTACCCGGAATCACAATGCGGTTTTGGGGCTGGCCGATCAACCATGGACATGATTTTCTCACTAGGTCAGCTACAAGAGATATGTCGGGAGCAACAGAAACCCTTCTTCGTTGCCTTCATAGATTTAACAAAGGGTTTTGACCACGTCAGCCGCAAGGGTCTGCTACGTATACTAGAAAAAATAGGATGCCCGCCGCGGCTTCTCTCCATCATCGAGTCCTTCCACACCAATATGCACAGCACAGTGCTCTTCGATGGTGCCACCTCAGAACACTTCCCAGTTTAAGCGGAGTCAAACAAGGCTGCGTACTGGCTCCAACACTCTTTGGTATCTTTTTCTTGATGCCATTGCAACATTCTTTCGAGGACTGCTCCTAGGGTGTGAACATTCATGCCAGGTCGGATGGAAACATATACAAGATCAGCCGGCTCCGTGCGAAGAGCAAATTGGAAACTGTATTAATCAGAGAGTTGCTCTTCGCGGATGACGCAGCCCTTACCTCACACACAGAGCTAGGACTCCAACAGTTGGTCAATAAGGTCTCAGGGGCATGCAAGGAATTCGGTTTAACGATTAGCCTAAAAAAGACCAACATTTTGAGATAAGGCACTGACCGCCTCCCAGCAATCTCCATTGACGGAAACACCTTGGATATCGTCGAGGATTTCACCTACCTTGGCAGTAACATCACAAGCACACTCTCCCTGGATAAGGAAATGGGAACCAGAATCGGCAAGGCAGCATCATTAATGGCTAAGCTGAATCAAAGAGTGTGGAACAATGCACAGCTCACTGATAGGACGAAAATCACTGTGTACCAGGCATGCATGCTCAGCACACTCCTCTATGGCAGTGAGTGCTGGACGATCTAAGCCAAGCAAACGAAGCAGCTCAAAAGCTTCCACTTACGATGCTTGCGGAGGATTCTACACATCAAGTGGCAGAACAAGATCACCAATGTCGAGGTACTAAGAAGGAGCCATATGCTGAGGATGCACTCAATTCTGAATGAGAGGCACCTGCGGTGGTTGGGTCATGTCCTAAGGATGAGCTCGGAGCGCATTCCTAGAGCCTTGCTTTACGGTGAGCTGGCAACTTGTATAGAAAAAGAGGTCGCCCTGCTTGCGCTTCAAGGACGTCTGCTAGAATGACCTGTCACTGGCACAGATAGACCATAAAACGTGGGAGACCATAGCCGAGGAGCGCAACTCCTGACGGGCAAAAGTGCGTGAGGGCATTCATGTCGCGGAAGCATCCCTCATAGCTTTAAGTGAAGAGAGAAGAGCCAGGAAAAGTGGAGGGGCAGGGCAGAGGAGCAGGAGTACCTGCCATCGTCCCATGGAGACGGACGGTTGCCATACCTATTGGGTAAATTGATGGATCTTAATTAAACTTTGTACGTAACAACTTGGTAGCGAATATTGAAATGCTATAGGGCACTAAATTCCTAATGTCCATTTCTTCGGGGCTGGGGGCCCAAAATGTAAACGTTTGCGATTTTATTCCCCATTTAATTAGTGAAGAGTTTGAGAAATATAGATAAATATATCCATTAATAAATTGATTGAAATAAACAGGTGTTAATAACTTTATATCTTGCACTAAATGGGCCCTTGTGCCCTTATTGTCGTTTTTTTGCTTATATAAGTACAAATGTCGGTAAATTTCAGTGCATATCTGTAATATATTATTATTTTATTTCTATACTAATATCGGTACATATCAGCAATGTTCCCTCTAAGTTTCGTTTGTCCGAGTGCAAAATAGCGAAATCGTGTGCAAAATTGTACACCTTACAATCAGATTTTATATTATCTTTATCAAAATTTGCTGCGCGGTAATTCTAAAGTAGATTTCACTTCCCTAGAATGTCTGCCATCACATCTCCTTATTTAGCCACCAATTTTGAGATCTCACTTCCCTAGAAAGTCTGCTGTCACATCTCCATATTTATTCACGTCCAGTCAGGGTTCGCTTGAATTTTATAAAAGTGTGTATATTCCTTGTAACTTTGGGTCATTAAACAAAATCTATGACCTATGATCCGTGCTGTATAAAGTATCTGTGATTGAGCCATGTTTGCCAATGATTATTAATGATCCGATTTTGGGCCATCTACAATATTACAATGTTTTTAAACATTTTATTTCTTCTTTCGCCCAGGAGGAATCCATCGATTTTAATTTTGACCAACTTTATTCGCTCGAAATGTTTAAATCCCTTATATTAACTTCACCGCCGTCTCTGTCTCTCTGTCTCTCTGTCTTGGGCGGGCGGAAAAACAAAAGTAAAAAATGACCCACTTCCTGTGAAGGCATCGGGCTGAAATTTGGCACACGGACCCGTGTCACCTAACAATGCATCGTATCAAAATTTCAGATCGATCGAACGAACCGTAATTAAGTTAATGCATTTTTAGTTTATCTATATAAAACTATATGTAGAAGTCGCTATTGTTTAAATTTTACGGGTCACTTGACTTAACGCCAGCCATCGGTGATCACATCTCGTGTTTTAACCAGGTGGTTTACACCAGGAGTTGAGATAACGCGTTGATGCCACCCGTCCATGTCTACACCCCCTCCCCCTTCTCCCAGTTTTAAAGCCAGGGGGAGATAATTTCGGTTTCAGTCTGTAAATGTTTGTCGCGTTTGAACATAATCAATACTTTTTGTTATGTCTCATATATAAGGGATTTATAGTCCAAAAAAATGTTTTTACGGGGTTGTTTTTTAAAATCCCTTATATTAACTTCACCACCGTCTCTCTCTGTCTTGGGCGGGCGGAAAAACAAAAGTAAAAAATGACCCACTTCCCGTGAAGGCATTGACCTGAAATTTGGCACACGGACCCGTCTCACCTAACAATGCATCGTATCAAAATTTCAGATCGATGTAACGTACCGTAACTAAGTTAATGCATTTTAGTTTATCTATAAAAAAACCTATATGTAGAAGTCGCTATTGTTGACATTTTACGGGTCACTTGACTTCACGCCAGCCATCGGTGAACACATCTCGTGTTTTAACCAGTTGTACCGGCGTGCTTTTGTTTACATTTTACATGTCACGCTGAACTCGGTCCAGCGATCGGTGACCAGACCTTTCCCCTCCCCCCCCCCGGGGGTTATAAAGCAAAGGGGAGTTAAGACCTATTCAGTCTTTAAATGTTTGTCACGTTTGAACATAATCAATACTTTTAGTGATGTCTCATATATAAGGGATTTATAGTCAAAAACATTTGTTTTTACGGGTTTGTTTTATTCACAATTCATATTCTATATCGGGTGAAACGAGATATATGGGGTATTCATTTCATGTCAAAAGTCAATTATAATTTTTAAAACATTCAAGTATGGAACTTAAAACACTTGGAAATCGAGAAGGCTTGGCATTTTACTAAAAATTGGAATAGATTTTCTTAATGTTTTATAGCTGCCATAACTAATCATTTAAATATTAGAAAAATCGTTCCAATTAGCTTATTATCAAGGGAAGGGGCGATCGGGTGTTAATAAGGAAAAAACTGGTTGCACTTATAACCATAAATTGACATTTAAAGTTGCAATATCTTCTGTAATATTCAAAATGCCTTACGACAGCATTTGCCTGGAATAACAACCCTTTTTGTTTCTACTTCCTACGCTAGCTAATATAACGCTTGTATAAAATTACTTTGTAATCTGATATCGCTGTGAGTGAAATCTCGGGGCGTAATTGCGATTTACGATATTTGCAGTTTTACTGGACGCAATACCAAGTTCGAATCCGAATTAAATATTTAAACGAAAATCTTTAATAAAAACTTGTAACGAAAGTTTCGTTTCAAAATAAATTAATATAATTAAAATATTATTTGAATAAATAGTAAAAGGGTGCGTACACTCAGGTAGCTGATTAAGGGTTAAAACCTTTATTCATTGACTTTAATTCTACTTCGTAAATATGTACATGTCCATTGATATTCGACTACACCTCTAATGGGTTGCAATCGTGTACAAGACTGTGTATAAAACTGTCGACACCGCTGGTCTCAAGAAGAGAACTGCATCACTCAACTAAATCGCGCAACTGTATCGCTCAACTACATTGCTCAACTGTATCGCTCAGCTGCATCACTCACCCAAAGATGAAGTCTGTTTTCCTTACTCTAGTCGCTTTGCTTCTTGTACAACTTGCTGCTACATTTAATAGAAGATGCATTTTGGCTGCAAGGTAGTAGGCTCTTGTTTTGTCAAAGTTGTTATAGTTCGAGAGTTCGGTTTGTGGAGAGATTCTGATGATTGAAATTTGTTTGATTGTAGAGTGCTTGTTATGATTGGAAGGGTGGGATTGTAGAGGGCTTGTTATGATTGGAAGGGTGGGATTGTAGAGGGCTTGTTATGATTGGAAGGGTGGGTTTTAGAGGGCTTGTTATGATTTGAATGGGGGATTGTGGAAGGATTTGCATTGTGGTGGGGGCATTGTTCAATGGTTGAGTTCGTTACGCAATAAAAGAAGCCAGAAATAAAGAGCTAATGAAAAGGATATTATCTGAAATCATGCCAATGTTACAATTAACTTTCAAATGGTCTAAATAATACTATTATTATCATATGCCTTGGTGTAACAGAGCATAGATACTCTGGAAATGAAATTAAATATCATTATTTAAAATTATTGTTAATTTGAAATAATCTAAAATTGATGTAATTTATAATAGAAGACACAAGCAAAATATGTATCTTCATTCATGTGTAATTCTTTTCTCCCATAGATTTTAAAAAATAAAATTAGTTTTTAACATATTGAAATAAAATTTCAAAAGACATCCCCAAAATCATTATTTAAAAAAAAGGTTGAACTGCTACATAACCTTGCCCACCATTCATTAAAAAAACAACTTAGCCACACCACCACCCATCCGCCATCCAGTCATGTCCAGTAATTTTAATCCACTCGTTCGATAGTTTTGTAACAGTTTAGCACAAAGAGCAGAGCACCGGTGATGGCCTGGTTTTACTTTGTTATCAGATTCTCTTCAATCCAATTATGTTTAAGTACACAAGTGGACGTGAGCACCAAGTTTATAAAGTAAACCTTAATGTAAATAACAGACAAATTGACTATAGTTCTTCGGGTGGTCAAATTTAAAAGTACATATTTTTGTTTCTTTCTCAGGACTGTAGGTAAACGACCTGAGACTTGGACGGAGGTCCAGATACCTGAGAGGTGCAGATCTGGTCTTATAGTCTGGCCAAACCCACGGGTAGGGAACAATATGGCCATACCCACGGGTAGGGAACAATATGGGCTTACATATCCACGGGTAGGGAGCCGTTTGGGCACTCCCTCGGGTAGGGAACAATATGGCCATACCCACGGATAGGAAACAGGGGTCCAAATAAACGATAGATTTACATGTAAATAAACAGCTTATTGTATGTAGAATTAAGTACTTAAATAATATATATTATACTGATGCTCCTTCCATACAAAAGATTATTGCGTCCTACGCTTATCCAAGGTTCATGTCTAGCCTTGCATTTCGCGGAGCAGTTCGGTGCGGCTCAATGATGTTTAAGTTAGAAAAAACAAACTTGACAATAGTGCTAGAAAATAGTGCTAGAAAATAGTGCTAGAAAATAGTTCTAGAAAATAGTGCTAGAAAATAGTGCTAGAAATTAGTGCTAGAGAATGGTGCTAGAAAATAGTGCTAGAAAATAGTGCTAGAAAATAGAGCTAGAAAATAGTGCTAGAAAATAGTGCTAGAAAATGGTGCTAGAAAATGGTGCTAGAAATTAGTGCTAGAAAATAGTGCTAGAAAATAGTGCTAGAAAATAGTGCTAGAAAATAGTGCTAGAAAATAGTGCTAGATTTTAATTGAAGTTTGTCAAGATGAACCTGTAAAGTTGCGATGAAGTTTTGCTGATCTCTAATAACGGTGAAACCTCACCCATATGAGATGCACGGAAACAACACTTATCTGAGAGTTAGAAGAAAAACAGAAATCAACGCATAAAGGTTTCCATAACAAATAAACACTTTGAAAAACAGCCATAGAATATATTTAGTTTAGAAGACATACGCTTACTTTAGATATATTATATTAACAGCCATACAATATCGCCATATGTAACAGCCATATAATATCACTATATGTTAACAACGATACACTATGACTGTATGTAACAACTACAATATCGCCATATGTAACAGCCATACAATATCACCATATGTAACAGCCATACAATATCACTATATGTTAACAACGGTACACTATCACTATATGTAACAACTACAACATCACTATCTGTAACAGCCATACAATATCACTATATGTTAACAACGGTACACTATCACTATATGTAACAACTACAACATCACTATATGTAACAGCCATTCAATATCCCCTTATCTAACAACCATGTTAAATCAGTAATTATAAGTAAGAGTCATACACGATCACAATATATTGTAACTAAAGAAATCACTATCTGATAGTAAACGCCATTAGGAGTTTGTCAAATAAAAGACATATGCAACAGCAGCGATGTCATTTAATGTCATCTGTTCCAGGCTTCCCTCGCCGTCAAGCTCTCACGGTCATCTCAGCACTACTCCCTCTGTCTGGAAGAAATCGGTGGCAAAGGGGCGTTTGAGTTCAGAGAGGTGATAGATTACGCCGTCGAACCCCTCAAGATGCCCACAGCAGGTCAGTGAAATCATAGCTGATTGAGTTCAGAGAGGTGATAGATTACACCGCCTAACGCCTCAACATGCCCACAGCAGGTCAGTGAAATCATAGCTGATTGAGTTCAGAGTGGTGATAGATTACACCGCCTAACGCCTCAACATGCCCACAGCAGGTCAGTGAAATCATAGCTGATTGAGTTCAGAGTGGTGATAGATTACACCGCCTAACGCCTCAACATGCCCACAGCAGGTCAGTGAAATCATAGCTGATATCAAGAAGATTAATGAGATGGTTTTGTTAACTCGGTAATGAGAACAATAAACGTGTCGTTAACAGACGCCGGACCCCTTTGTTTCTGACTCTGCATGATACTTAGAAATTGATCTTATTTATCTAGCGGTCACAATGACCTCCATCGATCTTTGTTGACTCCATTTCATTGCCACGTTTTTAAATCCCTTATATTAACTTCACCGGCGTCTCTGTCTGTCATCATCTCTCTCATAGGCTCGGCGGGCGGAAAAACAAAAGTCGAAAATGAGCCACTTCCCGTGATCCGATCGAACTGAAATTTGGCACACGGACCCGTCTGACCTAACAATGCATCGTATCAAAATTTCAGATCGATCGAACGTACCGTAATTAAATTAATGCATTTTTAGTTTATCCTTATATGAGGTATGTAATTTAAATTCATTGTTTGTGATTGTTTTTATCTCCCACTTCCACGTGAGTTTGAGTTGACGCCGACCGTCGTGTTGACGCCGACCGTCCTGCCGACACCCCCTCACATCCCACCCCCATTTATTAAAGACAAGGGACATCACTAGGTGTCAGTCTGTAAATGTTTGAAAATAATCAATACTGTTAGTTATGTCTCATATATAAGGGATTTATAGTCAAAAACTTTGTTTTTACGGGTTTGTTTTTTACTACGTCTTTATTAGCTCGCTTTCGTTGGTGAGGCATTGTCCAAAATTTTTTCAAATCTGCCAACGTAAAATTGAACCACTTCTGATGGTCCTAGAGATCTGAAAATTTTACCACAGATAGATCTTGGATGACAATGCATTGTATCAAAATTTCAGATTGATCAAATGTACTGTTATTAAATTATTGAACTTTTAAGTTTATCTATAGTCTATATAAAAGCATCTGTACCGTCGGCTTTTGTTGACATCTGTGAGTTCGCCCCGTGACCACATCACAATGTTTTTAAAACGTTGGGCGGGCGCTTGTGAGGTGTTTGGTAAAATAAATAGTGGTAAAAAAATATTTTTAAAAACCAGGTTGTTAGAAGTGGACTAAAAAGAATAAAATAAATAGAAGTAAAAAAAAGATTTTTAAAAACGACGTTTTTATAAGCGGACTAAAAAGAAGAAAATAATTTAAAACTTATTAGTTCAAGTACTTCGATTTAATATGACTAAAAACGTGGGGTGGGTGTTTGGTATAAAAATTAAAGATTTCTAATGTAGAAGGCAAAAGAGAGATCTATAAGTCAGAGAATGAGTGAACCGCATATGTTAACCCTCATAAGCGCCCGCCCCACGTTTTTAGTCATATTAAATCGAAGTACTTGAACTAATAAGTTTTTTATTATTTTCTTCTTTTTAGTCCGCTTATAAAAACGTGGTTTTTAAAAATCTTTTTTTTACTTCTATTTATTTACCACGTTTTTATTAACTTGCTTTCGTGTCCACATTTTTTTCAAATCTGCAAATTTAAAATTTAACCACTTGTGATGGTCCTAGAGATCTCAAAATTTTACCACAGATAGATCTTAAATGACAATGCATTGTATTAAAATTTCAGATCGATCGAATCTACCGTTATTAAATTATTTAACTTTTTAGTTTATCTGTACCGTCTGCTTTTGTTGACATCCATGAGTTCACACCGTGACCACATCACCGTGTTTTTAAAACGTTGGGTGGGCGCTTATGAGGTGTTTGGTATTTAAATAAAAAAAAACCGCAAAAACAAAGTTTTTGACTATAAATCCCTTATATATGAGACATAACTAACAGTATTGATTATTTTCAAACATTTACAGACTGACACCGAGTGATGTCCCTTGTCTTTAATAAATGGGGGTGGGATGTGAGGGGGTGTCGCCACGACGGTCGGCGTCAACACGATGGTCGGCGTCAACTCAAACTCACGTGGAAGTGGAAGAAAAAAACAATAACAAACAGTGAATTTGAATTACATACCTCATATAAGGATAAACTAAAAATGCATTAATTTAATTACGGTACGATCGATCGATCTGAAATTTTGATACGATGCATTGTTAGGTGAGTTGGGTCCGTGTGCCAAATTTCAGCTCGATCGGATCACTGGATTTGGGTCATTTTCGACTTTTCTTTTTCCGCCCGCCCAGCCCATGAGATGACGACAGAGACGGCCGCGAAGTTAATATAAGGGATTTAAAAATAGAGGTAAAAAAGATTTTTTAAAACCACGTTTTTGTAAGTGAACTAAAAAGAATTAAATAAATAGAGGTAAAAAAAAAGATTTTTGAAAACCACGTTTTTATAAGTGTACTAAAAAGAAGAAAATAATTTAAAACTAATAAGTTCAAGTACTTTCATATAATATATGACTAAAACGTGGTGCGGTCGTTTGGTATAAAAATTAAAGATTTATAATTAAAAAGGCAAGAGAGAGATCTATAAGTGAGAGAATCAGTGAACTGCATATGTAAAACCTCATAAGCGCCCGCCCAACGTTTTTAGTCATATTATATGAAAGTACTTGAGCTTATTAGTTTTAAATTATTCTCTTCTTTTTAGTACACTTATAAAAACGTGGGTTTTTTTAATCTTTTTTTTTATCTCTTTTTATTTTGTACTCAACTGAATCAGCATTTCTTCTAGCAAAGTAGTTAACGACACTGCAAGGAGTGAAAACGTGAGAGAAGCAGGTGGGACGGATGATATGGAGGGGGCAGTAGAGAAATGGCAGGGGGACAAGGTCGAGGTAGCCGAGGGTAGGGGGCCAAGGTTGAGGTGCCCCAGGGTAGGGGGCCAATGTAGAGGTGCCCCAGGGTAGGGGGCCAAGCCATCAGTCAATTTAAAATATTTTTACAAGAGGACACACTTTTGAAAGTCTTTCTTCGCGAATAGCTATTCACGAGACTCTACGTGTGTGTTTCGGGTAGTAGGGGTTAAGCATGAAAACAGTGTTGTTTTGTTGCATCTTTTACAGGCGTACCATTAACATATGTAGTAACTGATACTTTAAGTAAACTTATTGTTGTCCCGCCCGCTTTGTTCATTTTCTTTATTTCCTTGTATACTTTTATTTACAATTGAACATGGCCTGGCTCTGACAGTGGACACTTTGTTATCCCACAGGGCATCCAGCTTGTATCAGGGCAAGAGACGGTGAGGCGGAGCTCTTGGTGTTGACTGACTATGAAAGCATCTACGCCTCGACGTTATTCAACTACACTGTTGTTACCGAGCCCTAGCCCCAGTGAGATCCACACATTGCTGTTCAAATCTTTGTCCTCGCACATCAGAACCATGTGCCAATTCAAACATGTATATGTAAAATAAACTATTTTCTGCGATACAATGTCATTATTAGATGTTCATTTAGTTGTGTGTTTTTTTCAACAACAAAAAAACAAAACATTTCCATTGACAATACAAAAAAATACGACAGGTGTTCTACAGATAAGATCGTTACTGGCTTAAAGTTCATCTCGTAACATCGGGTTGTAACATAACCCTGGCAAGTAACACACATTTGACCGCCATTGTTTTGGATAGAATTTTTATTTTTTTTAAATATGTACCCATTAAAAAGAAATAAAGTTGAACTAGATACGCCCCGCGGCGTAGCATACGCCGCAGACTTGCTCAAGGGGGAAAGAACGGACTAAAACTACTGCACGAAGAAATCAAAACAATGCGAGTGAACGTCGATGGGGGGGAACCACCGACGCATTGTTGGTCTCGATACATTCGCACTGTGGTTATCTACCTGCCCACCACCCTTCACCACACCAGCTTGCCAACCATAAACTGTGATTGGTCGACCCTAGCGAGGGTCAGCCACAGTCGCAAAAATGGGGAAAAGAACGGGCACAAACACACATTTTTGAATATTAAAAATAAAGTTTTCGCTGGGGCTTGAACCCAGGACCTTCCCTGTTTAAGGCGGACGTGATAACGGCTACAATACGAATCACATGTTATTCTGTGAAGGAACAACGCAAGTGAACACAAGAACCAATTGGTATAACATTGAATGAAGCGTTGTTTCTATGAAACAAATTCGAAGCGGTAGCCATGTTCGCAAAAAAAAAGGGGGGGGGAGAACAAGCACAAATTGCAGCACGAAGAAAGCAGAATCGATAGAAACAAACTTTCAGGAATCGGTATAACCATGAACGAAGCTTTTTTCCGTGAAATACATTCAAAGCGATGGTCGTGTTCACAAAGAAATGGGGAAAGAACGGGCACAAACATAAACACTTTTAAAAATTAAAAAGTGTAGTGTCTTAGCTGGGGCTTGATCCCGGGACCTTCCGCGTGTTAGGCGGATCTAATAGCCACTACACTTCGAAATTCATGTAGTGAACAATAAAAGTGAACTCAAGAAGCATTGTTTGTCTCGATGACCCCCTCCACCCTTCTCCACCATCTTTTCTTGCCAACCATAAACTGGGTAGTCGACCCCAGCGAGGGTCATTCGTCATGCTCATTTGCACATACTCGCTTTGGTGGATTATATATAGAGATTACTGTAACGAGAAATAAAATATGTTAACTGAAAATAGACTTTAAATTAAGTTTTCTCCTGTGCAAGACTTTATTGATATGTTCTCATCTCGTTGATGGGTAATAACCCTGACCTCTGCCCCGGATCAGACATATTAATGAACTCTGAGAGATAAGCAAACTATTGAATCGCGGACGTGTTGATTAGTGCTATCCAATAGTTAAGCGGTGAAGGTGTACTAAAATTTACGTAAAATGAAATACGGATTTGCTGTTGCGCTGTTATGTGTTATTGCACAACTTGAGGGAGTGTGGCCAGATTTATTTGACGACCCATGCCGATTAAGCAATTTAATCGGGTAAGTCTGCTGGAATTTTTTTAAATATTGATATACATGCAGTTTTATTTCAGACATTCATTCGCCTCACGAATGAAGCTTGATGATTGGTTTAGAACAGCCTGGTCTGTTTACGGTGTGTTCGCATTTTAAGTCATATTTAGTGCGAATGTTTTGTTGAATGAAGGGGTAAATAAGGGAGATCACATCCAGAGGCGTCACTAGGGTTGGTGTCACCCGGGGCGGTAGCTCAGGGTGTCACCCCTTCACGACTGAAGGAGCCGTCCATAAATGACGTCACGCGAGGTTGCCGATTTTTACCCCACCCTCCCCCAGCGTCATACTTTGTCACAAAAACTTAGACCCCACCCCTTTTTTACGATATGACGTCACAAAGCTTTGACACCCCTCCCCCAAGCCGTATTTTCTCAATAAAAATTAGCATGTTGCAAATTATTTTTTGTCATTTAAATATGTATTTAGGATAAGTCTGCACTGTAATATCGTAACACGCGTGAAGTCATTGAAAACTTAATTAAATAAATGGTAAGCAATCAAATATTTAAGTGGAACTTTTATTTAAAGTTTCGCGTTTCTGATGTGACGTCACATTTCTTAAACACCCCACTCCTCGTACCACATCGTCACAGATGCGTGGACCCACTCCCCCCTATGGCGGATTAAAAAGGTGGGGTGCTGAACGGGCTAATGCCCCCAATAATTTAAGGGCCCTCAAACTTTTTATGAATTATAGTGTATAATAAAGATGCAGGCCATTATGTTTGTACTAATCCCTGAAAATGCCTTGGACAGTCATAAGGCAATGCTGCAAATGAGTATGAAGTATAACGGAAACAAGGCTATTCTTCGTGAGAAGTGCATTGTAGCTCAATAGTGTGCCATGCACAGCTCATTCCTTTAATTTGGTTGGGAAAAGAGCAGCAGGTTGTCCTACTGCGGTCAGATTTTTTTGTCTTCTGCAAAATCTTTATACCCGACTTGTTGCATCTACTCATCGTTGACAGGTACTTCAAAAACATATGAAATTGATACATGCTAACAAAGCCTTGTCTGACACAAGATGGTCAGCCTGGCATTATGCTGTAAGGTCTGTTAATAGCTCATACAGTGAGAATATCGCAGCACTGGAAGAATTAGCAACGAATGAAAATCAGCCACGTGACTGCCGACTTGAAGAAGAAGGATTTCTAAAGGCAATTGAACAACTCGTGAATGTTCATTCTCTTTTGGGTCGAGCCGTTAGGCTCTTAGGACCCGGTTCATTTTATCGCAAGCGAGCCTCATCAAGCGGGCATCGCCGTAGAGGTAATCCTCTGCAGGTACCGTTACTTCTCTTTCCAAATCCCCGCACAGCTCGGGGCACTCTTCGAGTACGTGGGCCACCGTCTCTTCCGGGTGGCCACACAGCCGACAGGCCAGTTCCCTTCTAGTGTTAAACTTGTACAAGTAGCTTCGTATGGGACAATGTTCAGTTCTCATTCTAGTTATGAGCGTCTGATTGCTACGTCCAATTTTCCACCAGGAGTCGCTTTTGCTCGGTCGCGGCATGTACTGGAATACTTTTCTGGCCGTGCTTCCAGACGCCCAGCCCCGAAGCCATTTCTCTCGGAAATGGTACTTAAGCCACGATCTGACCTCCAGCTGGGTCATCAGGCGATCGGGCTGGGGCTGAGCTGAACCTTCTCTCGCCAACTTATCGACCCTGTCTGAATGAGGCTCGCCACTGTCGCTCGAAGTCGCTATTTTACTTGAAATTTGGGAAACAATTTTAGAAAGGCAGTCTCTCATTGAGTTTGTTAAAAAAATAGCATTCTTAATTTTATTCCTTTGAGACAAAGGAAAGGAAAAGTCCGTGGTAAAAACAGTGTAAACAATCTTCAATACTATCAAACAAAAAAGAAAGCGTCAGTTTGATAAAGGGACATCAACAAAACAGTATTCTCCTGGAGAAAAAAATTCAAGATTGAGGTATTTCTGGTAATCATTGACAAACTTTCTTAAGCCCTACAACATTGGTTAGGTGCATATAAATACATCCATGAGAAATTTGGCTTTCTTACAAACCTAAATGAGCTCAGCACTTTCGCCACCCGATGGGCAGCAGCCAAGTTAATGGAAGAACATTCAAGTGATTTCGAAGAAGGGGTCGGGTAAATCCGAAGCAACCGTTTCGTCCCCCTCAATTTACTAGCAACGCCATCGAGCGGTGCCGGTTTATGGCCAGGAGCGCCAGTACGGATTAGCAAAAAGTGCCGCGAAGAACGCATTGGACGCCAGCTCTGAGGAAACCTTCCAGTGGGGGTTGCACCCTAGGTAGGTCTTTGATGATCCCCCGGTCTGCGAAGGTCCTAACCATGGAGACCCGTGTGCTTTGCCGGGTTGGCGCCAAAGTGGTAGCGGGTCGTAGTAGGAAATTCCACCACCTTCTTGTGAGGGTAACTTAGTGGGAGGCATCTTCGACTGTATGTCCTGGATGCCCAGGTGGCCGCTTCAGAAGCGACCGCTTTTGGGGGGGGGTCCTCAGCTGTTACGTCCCTTTGGTGGTCAGATGGCTAAGGGGTCTTCCGGGAAGACCCATAAAGAGCACTAGGCTCGAGGCTTCTGATTTTCTTCCACATATAGGTTCATGAGTGATTTCGAAGACTGCTTACCTTCAGAATTAGTCCAATTTTCAGAACTCTTAAAAAAGTTATTGTCCAGCCCCAGGCTCAGGGTAAGGAAAAGGAATTAGCACAAAGCGAAACTCAAAAAACTTGCACAGAGCTAAAAATGTTGCTGCTTTTGAATGAGCTATATTTCACACAGTCCTTTGCAAATGTACACATCACACTTCGCATCTATCTTTCAATGATGACATCAAACTGCAGCTGAGAGCGATCCTTTTCAAAGTTGAAAAGAATATATAATGAGTTAGAATTTGCATGGGACGAAAAAGGCTGAATATGCTCTCTCTAATGAGCATTGAAAAGGAATTGAAAGCTTACTCAGCTTTATTGACTTGATTGAAAACTTCGCCATTTGAAAAATTCGCAAACGAAAGTTGTAGGTTGAAATAATAATCATACATATTTTTCAATAATTTTTGTTATTTCAAATAGAGAAAAGAATTCGTTACCTCATGAATTTTTTTTTAAATACGGAATAACGCGTAATACTATTCTTTATGGGGGCGCGTTCGTAAGCACTAAACAGCGTAAGTCGGGATGGGACCGTCGTAACCTGAGGACTACCTGTATATAAACATGCATATCTATGCTTTCACGCCTTTAATAAATATATATTTAAAAAATATTAACTCAAAGACATTGAAATCATAATTTTTCTAAGAAAAACATCAACAAAGAAAACCCATCTTTTGATTTTTTTTCTTTGATAAAAATCGTATTCTCCCCCACCCCACTGTGGTGGAGGGAGTTATGAGGTGGGATTCGTTCATGCTGTCGGTGTGTCCAAGCCCAAATGGCTTTATATCTTTTAAAACAGAAGACACTGCCTCTTTCATTCCAGCCTTTTTTAAAGATCTCTCTGCTGCGACTATTTCTTTTATTTTTTTCCTAATTTGTTGTAATGTTGTTCGTGTGTTGGGACTGTTTTATTATTGCAAGTTAACTGATATTTTTTTTAATAAGAATTTTCGCGTTTAACGTATTTCATTGTATTTCTTAATTTCTTTCTAGATTTAAAAAATTGTCATCTTTTGTTTTCTGACATAAAATCGTACACAGTAAAATTTTAGCTCGGGTGTCACCCCCTGATGGGTGTCACCCGGGGCGGCCCGCCCCCCGCCCCCCCCCCTAGTGACGCCACTGATCACATCCTCCTCTTAAATACCATTGTTTTGTCCCGATTTATTTGTTTTAAATGATTTTTTTATTATTTTGGGGCCGTCCATAAAGTACGTCACGCTTCCGAAGGGGGGGGGGTGTGGGGGTGGAGGGGATATAAGAAAGTGTGACAGGGGGAGGGGGTCAGGGCAGGTGTGACGTCACGGTGTTTTCTATTAAATTTTAATAATTTTGTTAATAAAAAAATTGTCCAAAAGTGTGATGTACTTTAAGGCGGAAATCTCGGGTGTCCGAGATTTGTGACAGTTTGTGACAGGGGTGAGAAGGGTAAAAATTGTCAAAAATAGCGTGACGTTCTTTATGGACGGCCCCCTTAAGCATTAAAGTTCAAGCATTCGCTGCTTTAAAAAGTCAACATTTTGACTTCTTAACTGTCTTAAAAATTAAAATTATAATACATAATAGATGTAGCTTTTTATATATGAAAAAAAAAGAATTCCTTAAAATGCACACTATAAAGTGGTGGGTGGCCAGAGGCATCATAACATTGATTAGCAAGAATATTTTGGCAGTGAATATATTAAATGAACCATTTATTATTATTGATCTTTATTCATTTAAAACATTTTTAAAGGATGCTAGATTCCATATATGTAGGAATTTTTTCCGCATATGAGAATAAAAGAATAGAAAAAATAAAATTTAAATTTTCGGCGTTCTTAAAAGTACATTTTCAATAATTTAACTTATTTTGCTTTGAGTAAACAGTAATTTGAATATTTAGGTGATAGGACTATCAAAACAAACAAAAACAAAAAATAAAAAAAAGTAATTTTATTGTGAAGTATTGGTCAGTAGTTCAGGAAGGGGTGAAGGAGGTTGTCCATGAAAGTGACACTGTCACTGATAAAGGTGTGTGGTATTCTCACGTCATGTTACAGTAAGTTTTATTATTAATTACTTCTCACCGATATGATATATGGAAAATGTCATTCGTTGAAATTCGCATCGTTCGTACAGTCTTGTACTCTGATAAGCTTCAACTTAAATATAAGATTAAATAACAAATAGTTGAGCTGTATGATCTTATTTGGCTTTATGATATAGTTTGGTTGTATGATCTTGTTAGGTTGTATGATCTTGTTTGGCTGTATGATCTTATTTGGCTTTATGATATAGTTTGGCTGTATGATTTTGTTTGGTTGTATGATCTTGTTAGGTTGTATGATCTTGTTTGGTTGTATGATATAGTTTGGTTGTATGATATAGTTTGGTTATATGATATAGTTTGGTTGTATGATCTTGTTTGGTTGCATGATCTTGTTTGGTTGTATGATCTTGTTTGGCAGCATGATCTAGTCTTTCTGTATGATCTCGATTCTCCTTGTTACAGCCAAGCACCGTCAGCAGAAGAGCTTGGAGTCTACGTCATCATTCCTCCTAACTGCACTGAAGGACAATATGACTGGGACTGGCCACAGGTCAGAAAAGTTTTCTGGGCTACTTCTGAATATTTGGTTTTAAAATAAGTCGAGACCGTTTTAACAAAATAATAATGATTAGTTTTACTTAAAATGTGGTGTGAGGTCATAAAATTTGACACGATGTATCGGTTTATGACATTTAATTCACATCAGAACACTTGAAAACGTATTTTTAACAAAGTTACAGAAAATATATTTAAGAAAGGAAAGTGTCCCAAACTCCATGGTGCAACAATATGACTCAAATTATGATCAATAATGAAATGAATTGTAGGGAACGCAAAATATTTTATACCCTGAATGTAAGCGCGAAATCACGAAATAAATTACACGGGTATATTTTATTTAATGCATGTGACTCTAAAATAGAATATCAACTTTTAC
Source organism: Ampullaceana balthica (assembly GCA_944989445.1). Classification (NCBI taxonomy): domain Eukaryota; kingdom Metazoa; phylum Mollusca; class Gastropoda; family Lymnaeidae; genus Ampullaceana; species Ampullaceana balthica. The sequence goes on from CALYLW010000103.1 coordinate 274,883, forward strand.
AAGAATACTCTCGTAATATTTGCTAAATTGTTGCACTGGGATTTTAATGAGTTCAATAATGGAACTATTAACAACTGTTTTCTATTTTTAAAAACCTCCCAAATTATTGAAAGAAGTGACGCTGAGATAATGTAGACATCCTTCTGTATCAGGGGTCTGTCCATCTGGTGTCCTCACTGCCCGTGGAGCACTCTCTGTGCATAGAGGAAAGATACCTGGGTATGCTTGGGGGCATTCGTGATTTGACAGGTGGGGCTGACAGGTCACTGGAACTGCCCACCACAGGTGAGTCTAGATATTATTCACAGCTGTTTCCCTGGTTCGTAAATTAATGTCTAAAACTGTTGTTAACGGTGTTAGCAGTCTGTAATAAGTTATTCGAATAATGAAACATCTTTAGAGCCGATCTTTGCAAAACGCATTTTCTAAAAAACATTTTTTAGATTAAACTCATTTACTCCTTGGTTTCTGGTTCTCTTTAATTTACTCGAGTATCTTGAATATTTTCTTCTTTCTACCCAGTTTTCATCAGTTAGTGGTTTGACTGTTTTGTCATCCGCATTTCAACCCATGCTTTTTTCCATTCGTCTGTCCGTCTCTCTAAATTTCTCTCTACGTGTCTGTATGTTATATTGCACCAAGTTTCTCTCTATCTGTCTGTATGTTCTATTGCACCGAGTTTCTCTCTATCTGTCTGTATGTTCTATTGCACCAAGTTTCTCTCTACGTGTCTGTATGTTCTATTGCACCAAGTTTCAACGCTAAAATCTCAATTTACACCCCCCCCAAATCAGACCACCCCGCGTGTACAGTAAGTGCGCCTGGCAAGACAGAGCTACTGGTACAGGCCTGGTCCAGACAACTGTACTGGACCACCTTTTACTACAAGGTTGTCTTAGCCTAGGTGACCAGTACTCGTGGAGGCAGGTCATCGGCTTGGTTCTGCCAACGACTGTCACAAGGTCAAGCATATCTGTACACGGATGTGAACAACGCTTTAAAACAGGGGTCGGGAAACCATGGCTCGCGAGCCAGATGTGACTCTATTGATGGCTGCATCTGGCTCTCAGACAAATGTTCCATAATATTTTTTTTAAAGAGACGTTTATTCAGACTCCTTTGATCTACATTTTAATTGCATATAAAAACAGCTTAACAATGTTATTAAAAAGAATTCAGATACATAATTATTGTCCATTTAGTGTTGAAATTACACAACATGCACACATTTACTTGAATTTTTAGTTTCAAACATAATGTATGGCTCTCAGAGAATTACTTTTTCAAAATATATGGTGTTTATGGCTCTCTCAGACAAAAAGTTTCCCGACCCCTGCTTTAAAACAATCATATATGTTAAGAGTGTTGACTGCTCACATAACATTTGTAACAAAATAAAACATATCTGATTTTCTAGGTGTTGTTTTTTTGTTTTGTTTTTTTTACAATCATGTTTTTATGTGACAATGAGCATGTTCTTCTTGATGCTGATACAGAAATAAAAAGTTAAAGTACCTAGAATGTTGTTAAAAAATTAATTGAGTTTAACGAAAATATTATAATTTTTTAAAATGTTTTTTTTAACTTTTCCTCATGTCGTATCGTTAGTGCTATTCATAACAAGAAATTTTAATATAGAGCTGTGTGACCTGCACACACAAAGAATGGTTTCGTTTAACAATCTAGGTCTAAAGATTAACCAATAGTTAAATCCTTAATAGATCAAGAACATTCTTTTTTTTTAATACGTAGATACTTTCAATGTATACAATGTATAGGTGCTTGATATAACTTCTTGTAAACGACTTTAGGGGACACACATCAACTAATGGTTATGAAAGGCCTGTTTGCCTGTTTTTATTCATAAGATTTATTGTAATTTTGAAATGTTGAAAGAACCTTGCGTCGTCAGCTTACATAAAATGGTTAGACAAAAAAATCAATGCAAATGAATTTGGATTAAATAAAGGAAAGAAACCAAATTTCTGTTCATATATTTAACAAACAATTTTTTTTAAATTTAGGCTTCAAAACTTAGTGCAGAGGTGCGGATATCACCGGATAACCCCAACCTTAGATACGCCACTGACGTTACCTACAAAACCCTCATTGTAAAATCAATTATGTAGGTTATTGATTATATAATAATTATTGGGGCGCAATGGTCTAAGTGGCAGCGCACTGGACTATCGATCTGAGGCAGATCCCGAGTCGCGGGTTCGAGCCCAGGTACAGACAAGGCCCCTGGGGCATTGTGCTGGACACACCTTCCCCTGCTTGTTAGTGGTGGCTAAAAACTTGTGAACGCTACATCACTTGCCCCATAGTCCGTCATGGAATAATTATTTCTTAGCAGCGCAAAGGCTCGTTTTTTTTTAAATAGTGTGAAAATATGTAAACACTAGCAAAATACCCGCGCTGTGCAGAGGATAAGTAGGTTTCAGTTAGCGTTTGTGATATCGAGTACCAAATATCTGGAAAATGGGACCGAAAGTAACGAGGACCGTTAGAACAGCTCAATATTTGCAATTGACATTTGCGTCATATCGATGAAATAAGTACTTTTATCGGTGTCGTTTAGAGCAGGGAAGCCGCCCAACGAATTTCGTGAAGACGGGTGAGACTGCAATCAGGGTTATAGATTAATAGATGGATAACTTGAAAACAGGAAAACAGGCTCAATATTTTTCAAGTTTGTTTAAAATTTAATGGGGGGAATAAAGCTTTAATAGTTTACCACCCTTACCCGAAAGTAGTTGACATTAGGAGTTTAGTACAATCTAGAATTGTAATAACTCTAACCCTAACCCTAACCATTAAATTTTATATACCACGTTTCGTCAAGATCCACCCATTTACCTAGTAGCCACAGTTTAAAATACTTTTTCGGACCCCGGTTCTGAAACAAGTGGCATTTTAAAACTTTTATGCCCGAAAATTTTGTGGGAACATACTTAAGTTTCCTGGCGATCGGATGCACACAATAATATTTACACAGCTTACATTAGGAAAACAATTACACTGAGGCCCCCGGTATTAAATGGTGTAAGACGTAAATTTCAAAAATATTGTTAATTTCAATCTGGATCATGATGGAAATACGTGTCAACATTTGTCAATATTGTTTAAAATCAAAGAGGAACTTTAATATAGGCCATCAAATTTTTATATACCAAATTTGTCAAGATTTTATATAGCTTATATTAGGAAAAAAACGTCATGTTTGGCGAGCTCAGGTAATTTAATTATTCTTGTTCATCATTTATCGTCATGAGAGTTTTGGAGAATTAGTGATGAGTGAGTGAGTGAGTCAATGAGTCAGTCAGTCATTCAGTCAGTCAGTTATGGCTTTGCCTTTTATTAGAATTTTGAGAATCCCTGTACTGTGCTGTTTACGTGAATTTTGTCGGTAAATCCCAGGTCAGCGACTGGTGCTTTCTCCTATCACACGTGAACTAGAACATGAGATATTTATCTGACATGATCTGTGACATAAATTTGGCTGCACGCACTTTGGCGGACTTACTTGTTTTACTCCAGCGCTGCGTGGCCAAGTAAAAAATGAAGTTGGTTATTTTTGCCATAGCGTGCTTCCTCCATATTGGTCTTCTCCTGTCGATTCCTTTTGGCGACCCATGCAGTACCCGTGCCATCAGGTCAGATGATTTCTAAAAAAAAATCTTTATACATATTTATTTATGAATATTTATATCTATATCGATTTACCTCATCTTGTCTTATCTATTATATACGCTACCAGGGCTGGCCTTAGGGCAAGGCGAACGAGGCAACCGCCTTGGGCCCTGCGCTTTTCAGGGCCCCGCGCTTTGACTAAACATTTTACTTCTTTTTACACGTTTACAAACGACGTGTTGAAAATGGAGAAGTTTTAAATCGAAAACGGCTTATACCTTCGGCATTTAAATACAAAATGTTTTGTTTCTATTGCAAACTTTTTGGCAACACTGTCTGCTCTGGCATCCGACGGGATTTGTGACTGTAAAAGTGCCAGTTGTAGACTGTATGATCATGAGAAATCAAAGTGGCAATAGTATGAATATTTGCAAATGGTTGAAATCTTACAGAAATTGCGGTTTTGAAACAGCAATAGCAATTTCAAAAGAAATTACCACTGAATTAGAAGTTGAGCCCATTTTCAAAGAGACGATTGTGCGAAAAAGAAATAAACAAGCATTTTACATATTAAGGAGAAGATGAAGGATTTATAGATGCACAAGAAAACTTTCGCACATATTTATTTAACCAGATTGTTGATAAGCCAATCATGTCGATGGACATTCTCTTTGAAATACTACGACGGCATCATTACTCGTCTGGATTTATTTATAATAAATTTCATCAATTACAACAATAAGAAAAACAGAAAACAACAACAAGTGTCATATGCAACAACAACAGTAACAACAACAACAAGTGTCATATGCAACAACAACAGTAACAACAACAACAAGTGTCATATGCAACAACAACAGTAACAACAACAACAAGTGTCATATGCAACAACAGTAACAACAACAACAAGTGTCATATGCAACAACAACAGTAACAACAACAACAAGTGTCATATGCAACAACAACAGTAACAATAAGTTGCGTAGCTATGAGAGAGGGGACTAAAACACACAACGTCAATTCCCTTAGACACTGTCGAATGTGTAGCAGAAATGTGGGCAATTTTTAATAGGGCACATTTTAAACTAACCGTGCTCTGTACAAATGTGTTATATTTATACTGTATGATATTCTCATAACTGTGTTTTATTTATGTTGTATGATATTCTCATAACTTTGTTATATTTATGTTGTATAATATTCTCATAACTTTGTTATATTTATATTGTATGATATTCTCATAACTTTTTAAATTCACAAATGCAACATTTCTTAAGTCAATTCGCCTAATTAGAACATATGAAAACTCACATTTGACTTGAACTTAAAAAGAAAATCTCTTGAATATCACCGAAATATTTCCCCATGAGACTAACAGCTGTTTTACCTCTACAGCCGTCTCTCGGGACCCGAGGAAGTCGCTGAGGTGAACATCCCAAAGAATTGTACTTCCGGTGAGATCGACTGGGACTACCCTAGGGTAAG